>JAAIIK010000017.1:606228-665468 GCA_014706435.1 Silurus glanis | reverse complement strand
GTGCGCGTGTGTGCGCGTGTGTGCGCGTGTGTGCGCGTGTGTGCGCGCGTGTGCGCGCGTGTGCGCGTGTGTGCGCGTGTGTGTGCGCGCGTGCGTGTGCGTGCGTGTGTGTGTGTGTGTGTGTGTGCGCGCGCAGTCTTGATATTTGCCAAATTGAAATGAGAGAAGTGTATTTAAATGCGGTTTATGCCGAGTCTTGTTGGGTTTTCCAGATGTTAAGAGGTCAAATGGTGTATAATAATAATAAAAAAAACAGAGGTTTATATTTTCTTTTCCATCCATAACCAGAATTTTCAATCCTAACTTGTAAAAACCATCCTTACATCTAACTTTTGAGCAGTTTTGTCAGCCACCTTCACTGTAATATTGGTTCTAATTTGGTCAGCTTGATGAGTCTCAGCCTGCTCTGTTCACATTTACTCTCTGCTCGAGATTACATTAAGATTTTATTTGCATTGGGGATAATTTATGTGTCGGCATCAGTGATTAAAAAAAGTACACCAAACAGCGTGGGATATAATATTGATTATTAAAGCGAATGACTTTCTTGGTCAATAATATTTTGAATGAGAAACTAGAAGTGAAACAACTTATTTTTTATAATTGTCTTGTCTTTTTTTTATTGTGGTCTGGATTTCAGTTTAATTAAAACCCATCAGAACACAAGCTATTTATCAGTTTTACAGCGAACCAGCAGTGCATTCATTAAACAACACGCGAAACTGCACATCAACTCCCAACAGATAATCGAATGCGAACAATTTTTGTTGGGAAATGAAGCCCTTTAGCTGTACTCATGTACAACTTAATAAATCAGTGTGGCTCAGGTATAGGAGCATTTGTTCATCTCTGTTTTACTGACTTCTTTTGTGTATGTGGAGCAGTTTTTAAAGTGCAATGCTGTTTTCCATAGCTAGCAGAACATCATACTATTCAAATTGACTGTATTTATAGTATATACTTCCATATTTCATTTATAACTCTTAAGATTTTTGTTACATAATTTGGTGTAAATTTATTAGGGGTGTAACGGTACACGTATTCGTTCAGAAGATTTTCGGTACAAGGATTTTGGTTCTGTACACGTGTAACAAACGCAATCCTTTTTACATGCGGAACATAGTTGAAATCAGAGTTCCCTCAGAAATTTATTAAGTGGCGGACCGGAAATTTGTTTATCCTCCAACTGCTAACCAGGAAGTGACGAGCGCTATGGATTCTTTAGCGTTTTATGTCCAGCTTCAAGATTTTCTTTTAAAAGAAGAAAATCCTGTGTTAATGTATGCTGAATTTAGCAGATCATATCTTTTAGAAAATTAGACACACCCACACACACCCACACACACCCACACACACACACACCCATTTATTTATTTTATTTTATTTTATCAATTTAATTTGTGCCAATTTGCTTGATATCTCAATTTAATCAATATAATAAAACAATTGTATTGCATTAATTTGATTTATTTTATTTTATTTGTATAAAATATTATTTTATATATAATTGAACCAAGCAGGCATTTGATTCAAAATAGTTTTTAAAACGTAAACTGTTGTTGTTCACAAATGTTGATAATAATAAACTGCATTAACAAAAAGCAAGCTTTAGCATTTTCCCCCATAATGAATTTTGTGCACACACACACACACACACACACACACACACACACACACTTTCAAGTTCAAGTTTATTTCTATAATGCTTTTCACAATAGACATTGTCTAACAGCAGCTTTACTATTCTTTATATATATTTGGGGCGTTTATATTTATTTAATAGAGATAAAAATAGATGCTAGCATGGTGGTATAACACGCAGTAGTAAGTGGCTAGTGTGTCCTATTACTGATAGGCAGCGCACATGTCGCGGCTGTTAGTGCGTGCATGGAACAGCATGTGGGGATGAAAAGTTTCTGGGGAATGAAGGTGTAAAACATGTGGATATCTACAGACATTTGAAAGGTGTGAAAGTTTTAAAGATGGCCGTATGTCCCAGTCGTGGTTGTTCCCTGAAGTTGTCTTAGGATGGTTCAGGCTGTCAAACTATTAAACTATTAAACTATACTGTCAAATCGTTCAATGGTGAATCTTAGAAGGCATTGAGTTAAATGCTAGGATATGTGTATAAATGTATCAGGGCAGTATGTCGAAAAATAACTGCAGTTTAAACTCCTTGAAATTTGGTTTTGTATTTCATACACTCAACAGTCCCGGTTTGACTTGAACGCTCCTGGTATTTCCAGTATGTCACACACGAGATCTGTATTGTGCTGTACAACCTGAGATTTTGTTTCTATTGCATACCTGAATTGTTGAACTGTTTTGGCTGATCTTTCCTCATAACATCCAGGTTTCCTTGACCAAACCATATTCATTTATTCTTCTGTCAATCATTGTGGAATGAAAAAAAAAAACAAAATCCACATGAATATATTTTTGCTTGTGCGGTTTGCAACAGATGCGGGTTGCGAGCTCTGACTAGTGCACCTTCTGACCATCCAATCAAAGGACATGAAAACGCAGACGTTATTGTGCGCCTGCTGGATGGTTTTAGTGTGGCTCGCAATCTGATTGGTTGAACCAGCAACTTCAAGTAGCATGGATTGTAATGCAAAACATACCATTTCTTGTCTTTTTATAGAATTTATTATTATTATTAACATTTGTGAAGATCAACAGTTTACATTTTTAAAACAATTTGAAATAAAATGCCTGTTTGGTTAAATAATATATAAAAATAAATTAATCAAATGAATTTAATACATTTTATTATATTGATTCAGTTGAGTAATTGATTAAAATTGGCACAAAATAAAATAAATGGAAACATTTAATCAAATAGTCCACATCTGTATTATTTGGTTAATACAGATGTGTATATTAGTGTGTGTGTGTCTGTGTGTTACATTTGATATTTAATTTTCTGCAGATGTTTTACTTAACTGTTCTACTTATTTTCAGCACTCTTTAACAAATGTCTTTTTCTTCCATCCTTCATTCATTCACTCCCTCAATATGCGAAAAAAGGATTTTCTGCTTTTTTTTTTTTTTTTTTTGTGAAATTCTTGAAGCAAATGCAAAAGAATTCATATTGCTAGCTTTGCAATGGCAGGAAGTGGTGGCGATTTAGCATTTCCTGTACGGCGTGAGTAGCCACAGTGACACTGCGCTAACTCCATTTTTTATTTATTTATTTATTAATGAATTTATTTATTTTATACCTCTGGCATTGTTGTGTATGGTTTTAAGTTTAATTTAAAAAAATGATATAAATAAATAAAATAAAAACAGTGACTTCTCTCAAGTGGCTCAACATTCGGTCCTCCACTTAATACATTCGCGAGGCAACTCAGAATTTAACTGTGTTTTGCACGTAAAAAGCATTGCATTCGGTACACACGTGCACCGAGCTTTACTGAATAAAGCCTCATTTGCATAAAGTGACTGAAATCAGGTGTGAACTCCGGATGAGCGCTGCTTAAAGATAAGTAGTAGCGTTTCCCCTGAGGTTATCCACTTCTCCTATTGTTATTTACTGTTTTGTTATGATAATTGCTGTTCACTAAATAGCTCAATAACCAGCATGAGAGATGATTGAGTGCCGATTCATTCATTCCTCCCGCCTGCGTGCGAGAGCTCAGAGGAGTGTGTTCTGCTGACACCGGTCTGTCGGATCTCTCTGTACAATGCAGCTGATTTATGGGTGGTTTCACTGAGGAGGTCAGTGTAAGTATTGAGTTATTTCCACGCCGTCGCCCTTTTGAGTAGGTATCCGCTTGCGGACTGCTGTGCGGTCACATGACCAGTCTTTAGGAATAACATCAGATCGGAATGCTGCTATGATGCACGTTCTTCTGAGATTTGATGCATGGCGTTGTCATTTCTGGTGCGAGTAATTTGGGGACAGTTCAGCTGTGTACAAGATGCACTGAAAAAAGCTTTTTGGACAATACATCTTTGCATAAAACACGATTTCAAGAGCCTAGAAAATGATCGGTCATCCAAGGTATGAGGAATTGTGGTGAAAAATTAATTGCTGTGTAGCTGAAATGATGAAGGTGTAACTAGACCGGAGGTCAACCGAATAATCGGCACCGGTAGTTGATTGCTAGAATCGGCTATTGACAAAAATCCCGATATAGTTGATGAATTATAGTTCCTTTTACACACCCTGTCCAGAGCGCGTTATTCCACTCATACCACAATCATCTGCCAATATTACAAATGTTTCATTTATCAATGAATCCTGTCACACGTACTGATGGTTTGTAGCAAGATGTAATGTTGTGGAACATCCAAGACGAGTTCCTGTTCTGACTTAAATCTGCGATAAATAGCATTCCTTTAACGCCATTTACTTTCTCTCTCCGTCTGACATTCGTTCTTTTGCAGAGAAATACATTTTGTGAAGCTCCATGACAGTTTCAAAGCACTAAAACCAGAAACCCCTTCTGTAAACGTTCCAAAAGGGTCTCTCCGAAAATGTATTTTCGACGATTGTGCATTTTTGGTGCACGTTTCACGTGGTTCCGTTGCGCTACATGCGGCTCGACCCGTACTTTAAGCCACTGGTCGGTTTGCTCGGCGTGAAAGCGAAGCCCAATATGTTAACTCGCTGGATCGGTTATTGCGCGAGAGAAATGTGCGGGGAGTCTGTGCTGTGTTTGTGTGTGTGTGATTCACAAAGTTGTGACCTATCGCTAGGACTCACCGCAGCTCGCTCTCTCGCTCTCTCCCTCCCCCTCTGCCTTTTCTTCCACTTATAACCCTCCCTGCAGTTTTCCTGAATAGCTTCCTCTGTGCAAGTAAAAGGCAGTGGTGTTTTAATTTCACACTGCCAGGCTTCTCTATTAACAGTTTTACCAAAAGCCCTCTGTTACTGTATTTGTTAATGTTAAACATCCTGATTTTTTATTTATTTATTTATTTTTACATCATCCGCCGGAGATTTATGCACCACACCTTCACCCACTAAACACGTATTTCATTGCCACTCATCTGTATTTTTAGATTGTGGCCACGTTTAACAGATAACCACCATAAATTACTTTCACTACTGTTTAGTGTTTGTATGAAGTTTATTCATTTATTTATTTATTTATTTATTTATTTATTTATTTTTTAAGTGTTTGCACAGGCCAGGTGAACAGCGAGACCTGTCTCTGTAATGACTAACATGAAGCTCAATCAAAACAACGAGTTAACGGACATTCAAACTCCCCTCGATATTTACTCTGTAGTAGCGATGGTAAGATTCGCATCAGTAAAAAAAACTATTTATTAATATATAATTATTAGTAGATGAGCTTTAATTTTATTATTTAGAAAGTGACCAAAAATTTGCTACCACTATTTCATACCATTTTATATGTAGATCATTTTTCTTTTCCTTTCTGAACCGTTTCTCTCATCGCCACCGCTGCCACGTGAATATGACGTATCACAGCACTACGGAGGCCGAGCTGCGACCTGAGAGTCACATAGAATACAGATTAACATGGCAGAGGCAGAGCTGCATCTTCCTGCAGACACAACAGGAAAAGAACGACTGGTTTTGTTTAATCTTTTTTCTCTTTTTTTTTTTTGCACTCAGAGGCGTTTGTGGAAGGAGACACACGTTAGAAGGCACTTGAGTACATTTATGATTTGCTCTTTGTCTGAACCAGAGAAATAAAAGTGAACTATCAGTACAATATTGAGTTGCATAGCGTCATATTTTTTCCATTGCGTCGTAATGTGTTTAATCTCATTGTGCTGAATCAAAAACAGATCGCACTGCATCGTACTCGGGGTGAATCTTATCGTATCTGTAGCTGCTTTATATGTATCTTCAATGTATAATATGGTTGGCTGTGCATCGAGCTGCGGATCAGTTATGGAGATGCATCACTACTCGTGTCACTCTACATTGTGGATTTCAAATGTATATCAAATTCACAGCGGAAAGCATAGCGAAAGCACAGAATATCTCTGACCTGGCAACATTTCTTTTACTTTTTATCTTTGCAATCAAGTAGCATTATTGCGGACATACTAACTAACTAACGAATCTCTCGTCTCTACACGATGGTTTTACAGAACCAGATGTAACACCGGTTTTACACTTTTTTGTATGTAGTACTGCCCTTATGCTGTTTGAGATAGCTACTGTTTACATATAGTCCACAAGACTCAATACCGAATTTACGCAAATGAACCACGTTTTTCACGAGTCCCTTGTTTGTACTAAACAGCGAAACTGCCCGACGATTTTAAAAGCATTTTTCTTGAACTTTACATTATTCAGTTTTCCAGCATCTTTTGCATGTTGTACCTCTTTTCTACACTGCTATATACTTTTGAAATCCATATTTTATACCTGGGACAAATGAGGGACAGTATCTCAAGAAGGCAACGTAATACATTAAGAGCCAGAGAAGTGTGAGCTTTTCAACAGGTTGGTCATAGTAAATTATTTGTACTGCAGATCCTGCAAGGTGTATGGAAACTTCTGGCTGTATTAGATAACCATGACTTCAGGCTCTAATATGGAGTACACAAGCACATTTTATTACTTAAAAATATGCAAAAAATAAAAAGAGAGATGAGCCAATTAGCATGTGAATCTGTGATGGTGATCTGTTTTGAACACTGATATTAACTGATTTCACATGGAAGCCCCAGTGGCAGAGACGGGTATTTTTTCCGGGGTGGCCCAGCAGGGGCCGGCAGTTTCTGTAGGGTGGAACTGAAAATATCATTATGCAAACAAACCCATACCCATTCAACCTCAAAATATTTTTTAAAAGTGCTCTGCACTCCTGGTCTCAAACTTTTAAGAATGCTGGAATACCACGCTCTTTTTGGAAACTCGCGTTGCCCATCAGTGATAACCGCTGAGCGTCAAGAGACTTTATCCCAGACATTATCGCGTAGACATGATTGAGTTTCATCAATATTTAAGAAATGATTTATGTCTTTTAAAAATGCAATTGTGAGCGGGGTGTCCAGTGGAGTGGCTGTGATTATGTCCATGGGTGGTCCTGGCCACCTCTGGCCCTGGGAAGCCCCACTCCATTCCCCATACTCGCATGCCCTCGACTGAACTCAAGTGGCATCCTTAGTTTCTGCACCAATTTTTAGCTTGTTAATTTGAAACTATACAAATCAGCGCATTTCAGACTGAAATGTATCAGATTTTACTCAATAGTGGTCGGTTTATATCAGAAAGAGGAGCTAGGATGATTTATTTTGACTTTAAATGTTTACATCAAAAAATTTCTTTTACCATTTTACAAATAAAAATTAGGTGATAATTCGTTTCAGATCGGATCATTTTAGTGACTCGGTTCTTTGTATCTTTTTCATCAAAAATGAACAATTCTTATTGAGTTAATTACATTCCTTTGATCAGAAATATTATGAAATGTTACATCTACAATCAGCAGATCCCCCAAAACATCTACATACACTAACTTTGACTATAGTTCCAATAATTGACATTTGTATACAGTATATGTAACTGCACAGTGTCTGTGGAAGTCACACGACAGAAAAAAGAAGCGACTCGGACCAGAGGACGCATGAGATGAACCATTTAATTCTGTTTCCTGTGTAATGCACTGCATTATGGGAGTCACGTGATTACAAAAACGACGACTCGGACCAGAAGAGTCGAGAGGTAAACTGTTTAGTTCTGTTTCCTGTTTGAAACTATGGAGATTTTGCGATGCTTTGCTCAAGCGTCCAGTAGAAAATGAACGAATCGCTCTTTAAGAGTCACATTAAAGACTCGTTCAAAATGAACGCAAAACTGCAAAAAAAAAAAATGCAAAACTGTTCATGACTGTTGAAGTCCTAAGCCAATAATTGAATTGAATGAAAAAAATATAGAATAAAATATTCTGTAAAAAATATTCAACATTGCCAACATTAGATTCATTTAAAATGGTGAAAATCCTTTTCCTTTATAAGTTTTGGGTTTTGGACTATTAAATAATGAATGATGTTTTTAAAAGAAACTTTGATCAGGAAAAGATTTGCTCTGGTCATTATGAGACTGCGATAATGCTATAAAAATGTTCACGTCTGGCTTTTTCAGTCTGTGTGGTATATTATTTGCAGTCAGTCAACCCCCTTTTTTGCCCTTCAGTTTGTGATTGGTCAGCGCTGTTCCGCTGCTTTTTCTAGACCGCATCTAGCTGAATCGAGCTCATCTGTTTTTGTCATACTTGCCTCTTGCCATTCCTTTTCCTGCCAATCCCTTCTGCATTTGTGTGACTTTATACGTTCATTGTGAATAAATATCAGAGGGTGAATTAGTATTCATGTCCTCTTACCCAGCACTGGCTCTCCCTGTGGCCTGGTGCAGCTGCAGTGAATCACATATCAGGTTCGATCTTACTGAATGTGAAATATGAAAAGGTCAGGCTGCATCACCAGCAGCATCATCGAATATTTATTTATATCGCTCGTTTGGCTTCTAAATCTCAGTGTGCTTTACATGTGAAAAGGTCCAACTCAAAAAACAAAGCATTTAAGATGAAGCCTGCTGAAGACCCAAAGAAACACATACCACATTCTACACATAGTTGCAGGTATAAACAGAAGCAGTTGTAGATGCATTATAGACTTAAGGACTCTTGTAGTCTCAGGTGGTTTTCACACTGGGCGGTTGGCAGCAGTCCAAATCCGACAGAATTCAGTGCTTTTTCAAAACTTTTTTTTTTTTACTTCTGAAATCATCTGCACCATGCAAAAACTTCTTAAACCTCATAAATGGCAGGGATATTACTTTATATTCTTGAAAGAGATTTGAAGGATTTCTGGGTAATTTTTTAGGAATAATAATGAAACAAACAATAATAAAACCAAATCTAAAAATTTTGTTTTATTATTATTTACTAAACAAGTGTTAAAGGAAATGCATTACTGTACTATAAATATACCCAAACACTTTTTTTTATACCGCTTTTAACAATAGGCATTGTCCCAAAGCAGCATTACTTAAAGAGGAAATAAAAGAATATATGTTTGTTCCTTGTAATTGTAAATTTATTCCTAATGAGTGAGACAGTGGCGACTGTGGTGTGGGAAAACTCCCTGAGACGGCATGAGAAAGAAACCTTAAGAGGAACCAGACTCAAAAGGAAACGCATCCTCATCTGGGTGGCACCGAATGTCCGTTCATTACAGTTCCATAGTTGTTGAGGTGTACGGTGACGGGTGCTTAAATGGAGCCTGTGGTCCTGAGCCATTGTCGCAGACAATGTTGATATTAATTACAGTCCAAATCCATCCTCAAAGTTCCCGAGTTGCTCCGTAATCTTACGGCTCCCAGGTCGTCGATGCGAAACCATCCCCAGCCAACCAGGCAGCTCCGAGGAGAGGAAAGGGACAGGAACACTGGTCGCTGGTACCTCAGGAGCATGTTTACACACATCCCTGTGTCTCAGAATAATAAGTGACTGTTTCATTTTCAATCGCGCATAAATCTGTAATAGACAAAATCATTGTCATGCTGAATTACAGTTTCCATCCAGAATTAATTTCTTTTTCTGCATTTTTTTTAAAATTGTAAAAATAGTATTATTTTTTTAAAGGCTCACTCAAAGCAGAATTATTTACATACAGTCTCAGCATGCTTCAGGACGCGTTCCTAGATGCATTTTAGCCACCGAATGTAAATGTCTGTCTCAGCCACATTTGACAACCAAAACAAGTTTACGCGCATAGTCTTCGAGCCCTCCATTACAAACAGCTGATGCGGTCAAACTCTACTTGGACACGATTTTTTGTGTCTAGTATTATCCTGCTGATCTTTGGCTCCAAATACACTTTCCATGTAGTCTGCACTTCCAGTAATCCCCGCTGAATCCTGTCTGGAAGCCTGTTGCCACTGCAGGAGAAGCTAACTGCAGCTTTTCCTCGGCTCCTCCCATGCGCTGGCCAGACTTTCCATAGTCTCAGACTTCTGTCGATTTTAACATTTTAGTGTTTTGCAGATGCTGAATTCAGCAGCCAGGGTGAGGATTAATAGCTGCTGAATATATCGTGGGATGATCTGCACCGAGAGGCATATAGATTTGGCAGATTTGGTTTTCTTGTGTCTCGGGTAGCTGCCTTTAGTAGGAAGTATATTGTTTGCATGCCACCATGTTTATAATAGGATTATGCAGCTCAGAACGAAAGCTCTCAGTACATTCATTTTGAAATATATAAACTGCACGTATGTCGTTATATTCTCATTCCAGTAGGATTAAAGAATGCGGTCCTTTAGAAAGGTTTTCCCTGACATGACTGACAAGTCCTAGAAAAAATAAAACCTAAGAAATCTATATGATGCCAGAACCCGGTGTGTAGGTTGTGCCGATGCTCAGCCGTGAGTTGCGTGGACATTCTCCTTTTCTGTGATGAACAGAATTTGGAACACTGAATTGATTTTGGACCCGGAGTGGCTGAGCACGAGAAGCTGCCGCTGATGGATTGTCGCTTTGGCAGAAAGGTGTTAATGAAGCGTGCAGAGTACGGCGATAAAATGCATATGAAGGTAAATAGCTTTGCAGAGATTTGCTGGATTACTCGCTTAATTCAGGTACACAGAGGAGATGTTGATCATTGTTAACAGAGGATTTAGCAGTGGCGGGTCGGCAGGGCTTACAAGGCCTCTGCCTTCTTAAACTATCAGAATCACTGACTTATTTTTTAATTTCTTAATTTCTTTTTTTTTCTCTTAGTTTCATAGCGTTGCCGCTTCGAAGAGTGTCTGTTTACGTTGGTGTTTCTACCCAATCAGATTTCAGCCATCGCATCACGTGTTGTGCCGGGGTCATAGGAATCTGCCGTGAGGTCTGCAGAATCTGCAACATATACACTCTACATACTGCTTGAAGCTGTTGCTTTAACCAATCAGATTTCGAGTTGGCAACATTGGGGCCATTTAGCAGGCGTACAGTAACCTCAGCATTTTCACGTTCGACTGGACGGTCAGAAAGCGCGCTAGTCAGTGAACGCAAACTGCATCTGTAGCAAACTGCACAAGCTCAAATATATTTTTGTGGATTTATTAGCTGTTTTTCCCATTCACAACACAATGGCTGACAGAGGAGAAGTCATTTATTTGATTGCAGATACATTCAAAAGGCCATTTACAATACGGTCTTTTCAAGAAAAGCTAGACATTGCGAGGTCACGCCAAACAGTTAAAAAGAGCTGTTAAGCTTTTTCAGGAACCATTTATACGTTTGTGTTTTTTTCCCCGATGGAATCTGCACAACACCACAAAATTTCTAATCACCACAAAAGTGCATGGAAAACCTGGGGCCCTGTTGATGCTTCTGCAAGAGATGATGCAGTGCAGCTGTGGATACAGTGAAAGGAGACGTGTTGAATCGTGTTTTGTTTCTTTGTTTAGTAATGTCACTGATGCAACGCTCCGTTATACTGTGTTTTCGTATAATATTGTGGGAGGTGGTAGCTTAGTGGTTAAGGCATTCGACTTCGACTCCAAAGGTCGTGAGTTCAAATCCCAGCCACACCAAGTTGCCACTTCTGGGCCCTTGAGCAAGGCCCTTAACCCCGTATCTGCTCATTTGTATGAATGTGATCATTGTAAGTCGCTCTGATGAGGGTGTCTGAAAATGCTGCAAATGTATTTATTTTTATTTTTATTTATTTTTTTGTAGTGGTGGCGTCATAATAATTAAATTAAGAGGCGGATTGTTTCAGGCAGGACACCACTGAAGGCCCAGGTGTGAAATGCACAGGCCAAAACTGAGTTTCAGTGATAATACTATTTTACCGAACATGGTAGTGAATGACTTTTTGGTATATTTACAAAGTAACACTGCTACCTACAGTAGGTCTTTTTTTTTTTTTTTTTTTTTTTTTTTTTTTTAAAAACCCTGTATAACCAACTGTCTTCTTGGATTAGCGCACATGCATCCATGCTTTTTACCAAAAACTAGTTCCCTTCGGCTTGGCACTTGCTCTTCTGGCAGTCAGAATAACTGACAGTTCCCATAGGGTACCATATATAACTTACAGTTCCCTCCCAAATTATTGGAACAGAAAACCAAATGGGGGGAGTGGTGGCTCCAGCGGTTAAGGCGCTGGGTTATCGATCGGAAGGTCTGGGGTTCAAGCCCCGGTATCGCCAAGCTGCCACTCTTGGGCCCTTGAGCAAGGCCCTTAACCCTCTATGCTCCAGGGGACCCTTACGAGAAAAATAAATCAAGGACCGTGACGTCGGAGTGACGTGGGGCCGCCTTCCCGTGGGCTCACCACCTGCAGGAGGGACCGTAAGGGACCGGTGCTGAGAGGATTGGGCAGCAGTCGAAGGCGGGGGTCTTGACAACCCGATCCCTGGACACGGAGAAGTGTCTAGGGAATCTGCTTAGACTGCTGCCCCCGCGACCCGAATTACGGATAAGCGGGAGAAGATGAATGAATGAATGAAAACCAAATGCTTTTGCTTTTGCTGTACAGTCAACCCCGATAATTTGCGGCTCGGAAAATCTGTGGGTTCTCATTTGGAACCTAACTAACACTAAGTTGCGGATTACAGTATCTTAAAATTAGCCGGAATGCGCAGCGGGACCGAACATTCAGGAATGTTAGAATAACATTTTAAACTATGTATTCTCTAACAAATTTCATACAAATTTTTGAAAACACATTATTGTATTAAAGTGACACAATGTCTAGACGAATTCACCAAGGTACCAAAATTCGCTGATTTTAGCAACTTGTGTTCGAGCGTAACCCCAGGTTCCGGGGGGGGGTCCACTGTACACTGAATATTTTTGGGTCAAGAAATCTGAATTTAATCTAATAAGAATCATTCTATTGCCAAATATCACAGGTTGCATGCACAAGGAGTCTGTCATAGTGTGCAGGTGCTATCAAATATCAAAAACTATAAAAAAAAAAAAAAAAAACTAGGAAAATAAAATAAAGAAAGAAAAAGACAATAACTATATAGTTTGTGCAATGTATCTAAAGTGAGGTCAGGAAAGCAGTGCAATGATCATTTTCCCCAAATAAGTCCAAGGTACAGGGTTGCAATATATAGCAGTCGTTGTTAATTGTGTTAATGTAGCACATATGAAATGACAATGTAGGATTTACATGATTGTAACGTTATTGTTTATGAAAGTGGGTTAGAGATGATGGTGGGTCCTTGGTGTTTTTGATGAGGTCTGTTGCAGATGGAAAGTTTTTTGTTGCGTGAGGTTTTGGTCCTGATGGTCCGCAGCCTCCTGCCAGAGAGAAGTGATTTTAAAAGTCTGTGTCCAGGGTGAGAGGGGTCAACCACTATCCTAGTTGGATTCAGGGCTTCAGGGTCCTTGAGGTGTAAATGTCCTGCAGAGGTGGAAGATTGCAGCCAATCACCTTCTCAGCAGAGTGGAAGCTCAGTGCAGTCTGCTTTTGTCTATAGTGGCAGCAGTATATCAGATGGTGATTGAGGAAGTGAGTATGGATTCAATGATGGAGGTGTAGAAGTGCACCATAATTTTCTTTGGTAGGATGAGCTTCTTTAGATGTCACTGCAAGTCCAACCTCAACTTCCAATGAGGCCCTGAGAGATGATGGTTCCCAGGAAGTAGAAGTGGTCGATTTTGATTGCGTTGAGCTGCAGGATGTTCTGACTCCACAAGGCCTTCAGATGGTTGACTTCCCACCTATAGGCAGACTGATCCCCTTCAGAGATTAGCCCAATGAGGGTGGATCAGTATCTCACGAAAGTAAATACACCATTAATATTTAAGCAACTACTGTAGTAGATCTTCTCAAGGGACAATACTATAGAAATTGGATATATTTTACCATTGTTATGTAGCACTGCTTTAATCCTCCTGGGCATAGAATTCACCAGAGCTGCACATGTTGTTGCTGGGATCCTCTTCCACTCCTCCACAATGACATCACTGAGCTGCTGGAAGTTAGAGACATGGTGCTTCTCCACCTTCCGCTTAAGGAATCCCCACAGATGGTCACACCATTACCTTCACCTTCAGCGTCCTCAGCAAAGCAGTTGTCATATTGGCGATGTGTTTGGGTTCATTATTATGTTGGAAAACTGCCTTTCAGCCCAGTTTCTAAAGAGAGGGCACCATGTTCTGCTTCAGAATGTCACAGTACCAGCAACTGTCATGCAGCCCCAGACCATGATGATGCCACCACCATGCTTGACTGTAGGAGAGACACCATTTTCTTGGTGCTTCTCACCAGGATGGAGCAGTATCTCACGAAAGTAAATTGCCCAATGATTACGTGGATGCTCTGTAATGTTTTATTCTTTACGTATTGGAACTGGCCAGGGAGATTTTTGTTTGTATTGTGGTTACTTTCAACATGGAGAACATCGCAGAATGCAGAACGCTGAGCATTCATTTGCATGGAGGACTTGCTATGCACACACACTATGAACACCTGTAGACTTGCTCTACATGTGTGTGTGTGTGTGTTTGTGAGTTGCAGGACCTGGAAAGAAGCACTCAATAATTATATGATGATTATAGTTTTTCTAGTTAGAAGCCATATACAGTACATGTCTAGGGTATAAACAGCCCACTAACTAACATGGCAGCATATTGAATTTGCTGCTGGCTCAAAATTTGCTTACTTCATCAGGTTGAAAATGGGCTGTAATAACTGCAACATTTGTC
This sequence comes from Silurus glanis, assembly GCA_014706435.1. NCBI lineage: Eukaryota > Metazoa > Chordata > Actinopteri > Siluriformes > Siluridae > Silurus > Silurus glanis. The sequence continues at coordinate 650,817 of JAAIIK010000017.1, read as the reverse complement.
ACGGGAACACAGTAAAGCTCTTCCCATATCCACAAATGTTCATAGTCCTTTTCTTTTAATAACGGTCCCCATTCCAGCAGATCGGCAGTAATTACGTACTTTTAAGTTTTAAGCCGGTGCAGACCTAAAACCCCAGTGTACAACATGCTGGTTAATGTTTTAATGCTTTGTTCAAGATCATTGTATATCAGTAAAGCGTCGAAACCGATTCCGCAGTATTCTTGGCAAGGAATTCTGATTAAAATCTGATCTATTTTAGGTTGATTAAATCATTGTTTGTTTTTTTTGGATAAAACACGCCCACTGTCGGCATTGTGTACTTTAATTCCTCCGATGCTTTTTATCATCCTGCTGCTTTGACAGTAAACCCAGTAGGACGTCTTACTTTTAAATGAGTTACTGTGTACACAAGTATTTACTTTGATCAACAGAGAGGCATTTGCACTTCTAAATCTAGAACCCTGCTCACTGCTTTGGTTGTTTCAAGGCATTGGGGTTGAAACGGCATCATTCCAAGCTCCAGTTTACAGCTTCCTAGATAAAACAAATGCGGCATTTACAACCGTCGGGTCTCTCCGTCCTCGAATAGGACACCGAGCGCTTGATTAATCAGGTCAGGAAGGTTGGAGCTATTGCAGGACTCCGTCTCCGTCATTTCTTGCCCACACACCTTTCATGGTGAGATATCCAGGAGATTCAGTCTTGAGTCATTCCGCCAAGGTCCTCAAAGAAGCTCGGTGGGGTCACCGTTATCAGTTTCAGCAGTGCCTTCTCTCAGCACGTTATCCTTCCCTCAACACAAACAGTCGTGCAGAAGCGCATTATTGACCGAAACGTGGCTTTTAAAGGATTGGATATAATCAGAAGAACTCTCCACACGTGTGCAAAATTAAGCAGCGAAACAAATTTCCATATCCAATGGTCCTGCGTGATATTGTGCAGTATTGTGTGCGCGCTTCGGTTTTTAAGTATAGAATGAATATCATGAAAACGCTGAACTTGCTTTCAAATAAGCCGCAAGCCTTTAGTCAAACCGCTCAACTTTTACACCGCTCGGCTTCGACCTTTATTACAAAATCATTTTAATTCAATAAATTTTTATTTGTATAGCGCTTTTAACAATTAACATTGTCTCAAAGCAGCTTTACACAGATAATGTGGTGATTAAAAGTGAATATGTTCTTTATAAGTAAGTTTGTCCCTGATGAACGAGCCGGTGGCGACTGTGGCAAGGAAAAACTCCCCGAGATGGCATAAGGAAGAAACCTTGAGAGGAACCAGACTCAAGAGGGAACCCATCCTCATCTGGGTTGCACCGAATGTCCATTTGTAGCAGATATACGATGTTGTGGGGTTCAGTGATGGTGACCAGAAGTGAAAAGTAGTCCTGAGTCCATGTAGCAGACTGTTGACATTAACTTCAGTTCATTCCATTCTCAAAGCTCCCGTTCTTACTCCAGAAATTCATGGAACCACCCAAGGCGTTGATGAGAAACCGTCCCAAGCTGCACAGAGTGGCCTCCAGTCGAAGAGAACACCATCCAGAGGCCACATATCTTTCATATCTTTAATCCACAGCTAGTTTACGCTAATGATGGAGATGCGCTCGGATGACCCCATCGTAACCGTACTATATGGTGAGTTTTAAAGAACGGTGATCAGTATGGGGTCGTATTCTGTAATTTAGTAACAAATTTACAGTAAATAATTTGGCAAAACGGAGCAATTTATAGTACCGTGATGTCTGAACTGTACAGTATTTATGTATGTGGCAGTGGGCGTGTGGATGAGCGAGCGGAGGGTGGCGCATACGCTCCTGCGTTCGCCTGCCACGCTAAACATTTTTGTACAATTTTGGCTATTGTAAGATTGAAAAATCGCAAGTCGAACCATTGGAACACGGGGACCATCTGTAAAGTTTCCGTTTCTGAAAAATCATTTTATGTCAATTATTTTCATGAGCTGTTTTGATTCTATATACGTGCGATTTGTGTGATTTTTGTTTAAAAAAAATTGCCGCTCTGCAACTTGCAAATTTTTTATAGATTCTTTTCTTCCTCTATACTGAGCATCTATACACATTAAGACAGTGTCCCATCGAAACATCATTCTTGCCCACAGTTGTGCAGTAGTGTGCACACAGTAGTGTGTTTGAACAACTGTTTCCATAGAAAAGAGCAACGATTAGATTCAACTTTGTCATTGTGCAGAGCACATGTACAGAGCCAACGAAATGCAGTTAGCATCTAACCATGAGTGCGTAAGTGGCCAATTTACAATAAATAGCAACATGTTAAATGAGGGTGAGGGTCCGTATGTACAGAGGTGAGAGTGATTAATGAGCAGAAGGTGCGGTAGGTAGGTGATAAGATATGGTCTATATAGTAATATCTACTAATCAGGCATAACATTATGAGCGGTGAAGTGAATAACACTTATTATCTCTTCAGCATGGAACCTGTTAGTGGGTGGGAGATATTTATTAGGCAGCAGTTGAACATTCCTCAATGTCCTCAATGTTGATGTGTTAGAAGCAGGAAAAATGGTAGTGACACAACTGGGTCAGAGCGTCTCCTGTGTCTTTTGGGCTGTTCCCGGTCTGCAGTGGTCAGTGTCTATCAGAAGTGGTCCAAGGAAGGAACAGTGGTGAACCGGCGACAGGGTGATGGGCAGCCGAGGATCATTGATGCATGTGGGGAACAGACGAGCTCCTGAAGCACAAATTGCTGAAGAAGTTAATGCTGTTGATGCTCGACAGGTCAGGACTGTTTTAGCAGCAAAAGGGGGATCAACACGATATTAGGCAGGTGGTCAGTATGTTATGTCTGATAGGTGTACAGTATAAGTGTGCATAGGATAAGACGCGTCGAGAACAAAACATGCTTAGATAACCTGTTATACAGATGTATATATAAATGTAGGCAGTGCTTGAATTGAGAGGGGGGCTAGGGGGGGATCCAGGACCCCCCACAAGGCATTAGGGACCCCCCCCCCATGACAAGTAAAAATAGACTTAGGGGGGGTCCCCTAAATTAATTTTAGTAAAAGATATACACAACTGGGGACCTCCATAAGAGTTTAATTTGAGCTCTGAATGTTTGTATGATACAGTATATACTGAATAAATATAGGTGGAATATACAGTGGTGCAAAGAGGCAAAGTGGATGAAGCAGTGCAGCACAGATAAAAAGTGACAGTGCAGCAGTGTGTTTGTTGACATTATATGATCGGCTGTTCAGTGCAGTAACAGCCACAGGAAAGGAGGTATTTTTCAGTCTGGTTGTGCGGGACCTGAGGCACCGCTGGCGTCTGCCCGATGGGAGAAGGGGGAATGGTTGGGGTGAGAGGTATGTTTGATGAACAGCGTTTCTTGTAATGAACAGTGTAAGCCATGGCTTCAGTACAGGAGGAGTTTTTACTCAGCCTTAATAACGCTTTTAATAACACGACAAAACGCTCTCTAGACATTTCTAGACAGAGATCTAGACATTTACTTTGGGTTGTTTTTGTTTTTAGTGACTATGGGCAAGACCGATCGCACGCGTTCCTGTCCATGTACACAAAAGTTAGCATGCATTAGCAACAACGTTTCTGCTCAGCGTTTTTATAGGGAGTGATTTTCAGCTCATAGGAGAATTATCTGGCTAACGATTAACGATTTTCGACCGAGGTGGGAGTGAAAGGGTTGTGTGTGTGTGTTTTTTTTTTTTTTTTAATGACTGACGAGAGGCCCGTGTCAACACAAAGGAGCGATCCTGACCGGTTTTCCGAACAGGTTTCCTCAGTGGCGTAATCCTCCTGTACTGAGGCCATGACTTGCACAATGCTTTTTTTCAGATTTTTTTTCCACATTATTTGTACAAGTGAGAAATCGATCATAAAAGCTGACACGGCTGTATATGTGCATGAGGGTGCACGTGTATGTGCTACATGTGCATGATCGTTTTGATTACAGTGGCATTCGACTCGGTGAACCTATGAATGTACAGTTGCGTGTTGGTGCTTGCTGAAAAAAAAAAAAAGCTTGAGAAATTCTGCAAACTAGAAGAGGAAACTTTCCTACATCAAAGCGCCACCGAGGTTGGGTTTAGCAGGGATTTAAGGGATCATTAGCTGCATTTTGTGATGTTTACACGGACATTTGTGCCATGAACTAAATAAGAGGGAAATCTCAGGCAGGAAAACAGAAGAACTAAAATTAGGACTGGAGAGAAGAACGATACAATAGAGGAATAAAACAGAGTAAAGTTTACAGTGTGTATTACTGCACTGTGATTGTGGAGTGTAGATGAGGTGAGAGTGTGTGGATTAGGTGAGGTGAGAGTGTGTGTGTGTGTGTGTGTGTGTTTGTGTGGATGAGGCGTGTGTGTGTGTGGATGAGGTGTGCGGATGAGGGGTGTGCATGTGTGGATAAGGCGTGCGTGTATGTGGATGATGCGAGTGTGTGTGTGTGAGGCGAGTGTGTGTGTGTGTGTGTGTGTGTGTGTGTGTGTGTGTGTGTGTGTGTGTAAATTCATGCTTTTTCTGGTAGTTTGTGTAGATATGCAGTGACCGGAGCGACTACAGGGAGGAAGGAGCTCAGGAGAGGACGTGTGTGAATCACGTCTGTGATCGTTTAAAGGGTTCAGGGATGATCACTGATCTTCGGGCAGATCATAACGTAGGCTCCCTGATTAGATTTAACCCCTTCAACTCCAAAGAGCTTTTATTCCTCAGTTCTAGTAAGTGAGAAAATTACCTCCGTTTAGTTTACATTACTGTAAAAAAGAAAGGAAAAGAGAACTGGACTAACATGCGCGTCAGTGTGGCTCATGTGGCTCGTTATCAGCCTCTTCTTTCCTCTCAGACATGCAGCTCGTCTCTGGGAAATGTCTTGAAGAGTTGATGTTCTTTTGGAACTGCTTTGCCTCAAAGCGCCAGTGTGGATTAGTACATGATTAGGATCTACAACATACTTCTACACGGGTTTGTGAACGAGACGTTTGTTCGACTCTTACACTGATCTTTTTGTCGAGGGATCGTGGTTATAAGTGCACACGATGTTCTCGATTCATTAGTTTTTACCCCCGCACGCTAGCAGCTGGAGCTCGGCTTGAGTCCGTGGCGAGGCACACGCCAGCCTCTTACTGATATTTCAGCATGTTTGCCTTCACAGTTTGGGTCTCTTTCCTCCCGTGTGGTTCCTCTCGTTTAATGCTCATGTTATCTCATTACACAGATCCGTAATCAACTGCGCTCACCATAAATACGAGTGTGTAGAGGAGCAGCGTGAGACAGGAGACGTCCCCCTCAGGCCTCAGGCAGGGCAGCGGGTCTCCCTCATCTCTCTTACTGTATCGATTCTTTGTAAAAGTGTAATGAGAATAAAAACTTAATTGTCTGATCTTGCAATGCTCATGCAGCCCTAATATACCGATTAGGTTATAAAGGATGTAAAAAACCCTCTAAAAATCTGAAATTTCCATTGTAATGTTTGTTTGATTCATCTTTTTATTTTGTATTAAATTAAGAAAACTAGCTCAGTTTCTGAATAAATTCTTTGCATCCATAATGTGTTGCAGAGGTTAGTAGGTCACCGTGGACCATCAGGGCCAGCAAGGTCTTCTAAACACTTCACATCGAAATCACTCACTTACGTTTTGAATGTTTTTTCTTCCATGAATCTGTATTCAGATATTCCTTATGGTCATTATTTCATAGCGGTTTTTTCGCTTGCGATGCTACCTAGAGCAGCGGTCCCCAACATTTTTCGCGCCACGGACAATATTTTCACGGACCGGCCTTTAAGGTGTGGCGGATGAATACAACAAAATAAAAAGATACGACCGGCATAAAAACTGGTATTTTCTAATAATAAACGTGAATCCACTGTGTGTTTTTTTTTTTTTGTTCATTTTGCTAGTTTGGGGGTTTGAATTTAGCAGTAATGTATTATGTGTTAGCGGCCGGAGCAGCCCCTTTAAGAAGGTAGCGGATGTTGGTAAGTCATGTGACCGAGGCATCATGAAATGCATCAAGAGTGAGTCATAGACAGATGTGGTGGAGAGAATCCGGTCATTTTCCAAAATAAAACATCATTCAGAATCAGATAATAAATAAAATGGAAATAATGTAAGTTATGTATTCTTTCTGTGCGGCCCGGTACCAATTGACCCATGGACCGGTGCCGGTTCGCGGCCTGGGGTTTGGGTACAACTGCTTTAGAGTGTCTAGGTTAGAGTTACTATCCAATCAGATTTCAGCAATCACATAACGTGATGTGAGGGTCAAAGGAATCTGCCATGGTTGGCAGCACATCTATCAGATTCATGTTCTTTGATCGGATGGTGAGAAAGCGCACCAGTCTGAGCTCGCAAACTGCATCCATGGCAAACTGCATAAGCCCAAATATATTCATGCGGATTTAATAGCCGTTGTGTCGTTCCACAATGACTGACAGGATGTATGCGGGCGGTGCTGCTGTGGCTACAGTGAAACGAGACTTGTTGAATCGTGTTCACTGGGTTTTTTGCTTTAGTGACACATTCAATCTACCATTGGAGTTTCTGTATTATATTGACGCTTTTTATAGCTCTGGTGTCATCACGATGGTATTAAGAGGTGGGTTCATTCACGCAGGACACTACTGAAGGCCTGGGTGTGAAATGCACAACCCACCACTGGTCATTCACTGGTTCCTAATACCTTTGCAAGGTCAAAAGTTTCTTCGAGCTCCAGCCCGGACATTTTAAATTCCAGATGTATAATTGGGAACTGAAGCATTTGAACGTGTCCGCAAGATTAAGAGACTTTATTGTCAAATTTGTTTGGTAGGGAATATAAAAATGATACAAAAGATTAATGCACTAAAAAACCCTGTTGCTACAGGAAAGTGATCTACACTGGATGACGTGACGCGACATGAATCTGCATGTGGCCTACTGTATTTAACTTCAGCTTTTGTGAGCACAATATCTGTCTTCCATCTTTCAAAGGTTTTACAGAAGAGTGCATTGTGACTTTATTATGGCTCTGGGAAGCTGTGCTGTAACTGCTGTAGTGGAAACGAGTGACGTTTTATAGTGTATAGTTTTGTGATATCGTGACCTCGGAATACCGTCCAGCTGAAGGTTTGCTGTTGTGTGTTGTTTCCCTGAGCCCAGGGGATTGAGCCTGTACAAAATGCTTCGGCTGTAAAGAGCGCCTCTAAATTATTTCCTCTGTCTAGTTAACGTAGCGCTCGAGGCTTTTACTGATGTATGTCTGTGCACTGACACACGTTTGGGAGCCAGCAGAGGAAATGACCTCATCAGTGCCAAACAGTACTCTTTCTTTTTTCTGAACGAGCTGCTGTCATGCCTTCAGCTCACATGGGATCTTTATAATTTAATTTATTGTTTATTGTTGCACTATTCCCTACGTGTCAACACGGACACCATTCGGAGCGAACTGACAAGCTAACATCTGTTGCCAATTCCCTCTACAGCAGCAATCTTTGTTTTGTCTCGTCATCATTCCTGGCAGCCCCGTTCTGCAAATTGTACGTTCTGTAAACTGCAGTGCCCTGGCTGGCAGTGCTAACGCTAGCTGATTATCCTGCCCATGACCGATCCGAACAGGACCTGAATAGCTTCAGCTCACTAGTTTAATCAACGTTAGCTGTGATGCACTTCATCACGTGTCTGTTGCTCAGAGCTAGCATGGTGCAACCACCACCATGTTTCACTTTGTGCTCCTTTCTGCTTTATGGGAGACGTGCTATGCAATTTCTTTTCTAAGTTAGCGTGATAGCATCATTACGTAGTCATATTGGCCAGCACTAATCCCTGTGTGTATGTATTGTTTTTTTTTCTTTTTTTGCAGTGTACAATGTAGACATGCTCCCATGTTTAAACCTCGCTTAGTCTGCTGGTTTGTAGATGGAGACGCAGCTGGTGGGATCAGGCGAGAAACAATAGCTAGGAACAAATCATTGGGAATAAAATACAAAAATAGGTGTTGGATTTTTAATAAAAGAGACTTGCAAATAGTGTGTGTGTGTGCTGGAGGCAGTGGGGGTTGGGTGGTTGCTTGTGGGTGGATAATAATTTAAGCAGTAAGTGCTGACTTTTAATTGTCATCGACTGAATAAGATTTATAGGCTGTGCGTAATTATTGGCTTTGTGAAAGTAGCTGAGCTTCAGGCAGTAAAACGTTAACCCTCTCAACGTTAGCACTCTTACAGCTCATATGGCTGAACGGTGTCACCGATCTGTGGGACGTTATGAGCGCCCCCAGTGGATTTCCGCAGTAACTCAGGGCCGCTCAAAATAAAGAATCTCTGCGGCACGGAACGAGATATAAATCCTTTTGTGTCTCAATTCTTACAAACCATGTACTTGAGTAAAAGTAGAGATACAGCAGGTAAAATTTTAAATAAAAGTTCTTTCACGTGAGTAAAAGTACAAAATGTTTTTGCCTTCAAATATACTTGAATATCAAAGTACTTTATGTGAAAAGACTCGAAGCACACCAATCTATTAATAGAATGCTATTAATGAGTTAAACAATCTATTTAAATGATCATAAACCAACAAACCTTCTTTCAACTACTACAAAATTGTGCATGTAAGACCACGATTGTTGTGGCAACTTAAGAGTCAGGAGTTTTTCAATCATTTATTCCTCTCAAAATGTAGTCGAGTCAAAAGCAAGATATTTGATTTTGAAATGTAGCGAAGTAAAAGCTCCCTGCGCAAAAACGCTACTTAAGTCCAATAGCAAATTATATTAACTTTGTTACTGTCCACCTGTTTTTTTTTTTCTACACTTCTTGCTTCTATTCAAATCTCTTTTTCTTCCTACTCAACCTTTTAACCCTCCTGACCTCCTCCTGCAATGCCGTATTCAGCTCATCTCACATAACACTGACATAAAAAAATGCCCTTTGACTGTAGCAAGTCATATCCTATCAACATGCGTTCATTCATATGGACAAATCATGAAGCAGAGTTCAAAACATTATACCTTTTTTTTTTTTTTTTTAACACGTGATGTGAGGGGAAAAAAAAAACTTTCCCAAAGTACATCACTTCACATCACTTCTTTAGCCTCCTTTTTTCTGCGTGAAGGAAACAGTAGCTCAGCGGATAAGATGTTGGACTTCTGACCGGAAGGTCATGGGTTCTAATCCCAGCACCATCAAGCTGCCACTGGGGGGGGGGGGGCTCTTGAGCCAAAGCCCTTATCGCTCAGCAGTGTAACCGAGGTAACTAAGTCGTTCTGGATACATGCTGTAAATGCAAATGTGTTCGTAAGATTTCCTTCTAATTTTGTAATGGCAAGAGATTCAACGCGATTGTTCTTGACAGTTTTCGCGGCTCCGTTGTTGGTGCGTTTCCTCATAGAATAAACCCCGTGTCTTTCGGAACAGCCGCCGGCTTCCTATTCGGCTCTTCAGCGTCTGTCTGTTCTGAGTGATGAGCAAAAAAAAAAAAAACACTGTTTCTGTATACAGGACTCGAAACGACTGATGCTTTTAATATTAATCACGCACTCACCAACTGCACGTTCTCTTTGTCATTTTGCTTTTTTGCACATGCTTGCAAAAGATTATCACGTTTCTGTGTTTTGGATGAAAGAGATTTTATTCTATTATGGTTGTATAAAGAGGCAAATTGATAAATTTAGTCACTGTCCAAATGCATACTAAACTGTGCTGTTTCCATTCTGCTCACTGCTCTTTTGGGTTATAACATGGAGCATGTGAAGATTCGATAAAGTGCTGTTCTGCAGTTTGTGCAGTCGGCTGTGAACGCTTTCGGTTCAAAAGGCGAACAGAGGCATTAGAGAGGCCTCTCTGTTCCACGGTGGCTTTAAACCCCCTTTCAGCTCGATTGCTAAAGCTTTGTTGTCACTGCCAGGATTAGTGTGTGAGAGCAATGGGAGAGAACAGGCTTCTCCAGGAATGCCCCCTTAACAACCTAAGAGCTCCTGACCTCCACTTTGTGCTCATATACAGTGCCTTATACAAAGCACCTATGCAAGCCCAAGCCATGAGACAACCACCACCACCACCACCATGCTTCACTTATGAGCTAGGTCTGTGTAATTCCACTATAAAGTTTGTGACCAATTAACAAATTTCTATATTTCCTCAAAAAAAATTTATCTTTAATGTGATTTGTCTTGATCAAAGTTTTCAAATAGGCATTATTATATCATAAACATTACATTTCAGTATGTAGAGTGTAAGAAACAGGGAGAATGAGTTCATTAAAAATGGTAATTGAATTCAGGCATTTCAAACCAGGGACGGAAATCAGGTGTCACAGGATCACCACTGTTTTTTTTGTTTGTTTGTTTTTTAGAAAAGATTACATCTACATTTATGACATTTAGTAAATGCCCTTATTCAGAGGGACATTTATCTCACTCATACAACTGAGCAGCTATGGGGTTAAGGGCCTTGCTCAGGGGCCCAGGAGTGGCAGGTTGATGTGGCTGGGATTTGAAATAATCACCTTGAGATCCAAAGTGTAATTCCTTACACCCCTGTGCTATTCGGCTTTCGGTTCGGTACACATTTGTACCGAATGCAATTCTTTTCTGTGTGTGGAACATAGTTACAATCTGAGCGTTTCATGTTTTATGCGTTTTTATGTCCAGCCTCAAGAATTTCTCTTAAAAGGAGAAAATCCTGACAATTCCACATATCGAGGGAGTGAATGAATGAAGGATGGAAGGAATGAAGACATTTGTTAAAGTATGCCGAAAAAAAAACTTAAATACACATCTGTATTACCCAAATGGGGTCTAACAAATGTTTCCTTTTATTTAATCAATATAATTTGTGCCAATTTAAATGATTACTTATTTTAATCAATGTAATTAAAGTGTATTGCATTAATTAGATTTATTCTATTTTATATTTATTATAAAATATTCTTTTAGATTTATTCTAAGCAGGAATTTGATTTAAAGCTGTTTTAAAAATGTGAGCTGTTCAAATGTTGTCGATCACAGATGTTAATAATAATAAACTACGTTAAATAAACTACTTAAATAAAAGATGTTCAGGCTGTAAATTTAAAGGAGAATGTAGACCAAAGAGAATTCCACAGATGTTGGAGCTAAAGTAATGAAAATGCTTAGATTAGCGAAAGGGTACAAAATAATATCTAACGGTTTGGATATCCCAGTGAGCACAGTTGGATCAATAATCAGGAAAATAAATCTGCACCACACTACCCAGGCACTGCTAAGTGAAGGCTGTCTATCAGAATTCAGCACTCTAACAAGAAGGAGACTTGTGAGAGAAGCCACAGAGAGGCCAACAATCATTTTGAAGGAGCTACAGATTTCAGTGGCTGCTGGTGGTGTAATGGTGCACCAGTCAACCATATAAAGAGCGGTGGGTAATGCAAGCCTGTGTGGATGGGGGGCAAGAAAGAAGCCGTTTATCAATTTGCCTCTTTATACAACCATAATAGAATAAAATCTCTTTCATCCAAAAATCTGGGTTCAGGGAGGCTCACGAGGGGCCCACAGCAACATTAACACAACTGCAGCAACTACTGCCAAGTTCTGTTTGCTCCCTACATGTGACAACAATTTCCCAGTACTCTGTTCATGTGTCTGTGCTACAGGGCAGGGTGGCAAGAAGGAACCTAATCAGCAAACAACACGCGCACACACAAACAGCATAACACAACAGTTGTATAGATCTGTTGGATTTTTCACACAATGGCTGTTAGCAGAGGTGTAAAGAGGACCTGAAAATGATTAAAAGTATAGATACTTTACTGCAAAACTTAATAACACTCAAATTGGTCCTCAACACCAAGACACATGTTAGTAAAAAGACAAAAACAGTTGATTTGTGTGGTTTTATTTCTTCAAATACAAATCAGATTGCACACGCCCACACTGCATTAACCAGCATCAACACAACGGCCTCTTCAACATGCCGCAATGAAACCGAGATCAAACAAGTCGGACGAACGAACAAACACAAAACGAGTAAAGAAATCTTTCAAAAACGGATCATTATTTCACAAAGCAATCACAATATCGGGTCACAAAACAGAAGAACCTTTAATATCCAACGGACAAACAAAATTGAAGTAAAAATCGCGAATAAATAATCCCTGAAAAATAAAGCTGCTGTGCAAAATGTAATAAAAAAAAAAAAAAAAGTAAAAAAGTAAAAAAAAAAAAAAAAAAAAAAAAAAAACGACTGTAATTGAAGTACATTTACTGAAATACTTTACACCACTGGCTGTTTGTGGAATATGCAAAGGCATGATTGGCACATCGAGAACGCAGAAAAAATTTGTTTAACCACCGAAAAAACCACTGCAAAAACCTGCAAAAGTATACACACCCCAGACCAATGATCTTATGCTGCTGAATTACAAAAGAAAATCATGCATTGAAAAAATCGTCCTGTTCAATATTTCATTTTAAAACACTGGAACTCAAAAATCTTTTATCGAAAGCTGATGAAAAGTTGAAATATCCTGCTTGCATAAGTATTCAACCTTCACACACTAATTTGTCCGAGCCAACTTTTGTTGCAATAACAGCGTTGTCTTTTGAGGTACATCTGTTCCAGCTTTGCATAGAGTAACAAAGTGATTTTGGCAAATTCTTCTGGGCGGATTTGCTCCAGGTTGTTCAGGCTGGTTTGTTGACGCTTGTCGTCTTCAATGTTCAAACAGTGCCGCAGATTCTCGATTTGAGAATCGAGGATTGAGATCAGGACATTGACTGGGCCACTGTCGGACATGTATCTTTTTGTTCTTGAGCCACTTCAGTGCTTTGACCTTGTGCTTTGGATCTTTGTCCTGCTGAAAGCTCAATTTCCTCCCAACAGACTAAAGCAGGTTCTCTTGCAGGATTTCCTTATATTTTTCTCCATCGATTCTTCAATTCAATCAAGATTCCCAGCCCCTGCTGAGGAGAAGCTCCCACATGGTGGCCAAAAAGCACTACCTTGGTCTCATCTGACCTTTAAACCTTGATTATCTCAGCTGGGACACTCATGCTGTACACTTTGCTTTGAGTAACGGCTTCTTTCTTGCCCCCCATCCACACAGGCTTGCATTACCCACCGCTCTTTATATGGTTGACTGGTGCACCATTACACCACCAGCAGCCACTGAAATCTGTAGCTCCTTCAAAATGATTGTTGGCCTCTCTGTGGCTTCTCTCACAAGTCTCCTTCTTGTTAGAGTGCCGACTTGTTTGATCTCGGTTTCATTGCGGCATGTTGAAGAGGCCGTTGTGTTGATGCTGGTTAATGCAGTGTGGGCGTGTGCAATCTGATTTGTATTTGAAGAAATAAAACCACACAAATCAACTGTTTTTGTCTTTTTACTAACATGTGTCTTGGTGTTGAGGACCAATTTGAGTGTTATTAAGTTTTGCAGTAAAGTATCTATACTTTTAATCATTTTCAGGTCCTCTTTACACCTCTGCTAACAGCCATTGTGTGAAAAATCCAACAGATCTATACAACTGTTGTGTTATGCTGTTTGTGTGTGCGCGTGTTGTTTGCTGATTAGGTTCCTTCTTGCCACCCTGCCCTGTAGCACAGACACATGAACAGAGTACTGGGAAATTGTTGTCACATGTAGGGAGCAAACAGAACTTGGCAGAAGTTGCTGCAGTTGTGTTAATGTTGCTGTGGGTCCCTCGTGAGCCTCCCTGAACCCAGATCCTGTCTCTTTCTATAGAAAACTCAATTCTAGCGCTGCGGCTATCCATTATTTTAGTAATCGAGTAACAATTATTCCTTCGATTAATCGAGTAATCTGATAAGAAGTGCTTTTTCTTTATTCAAGAGCAACACTAAATATGCAATAGAGAATAAGACGGGTCTCTTAAAACATTTCCTTTTTTAGAAAGAAATTACATTTTTTTTGCTGAAATTGCAATCTGTGAAAAACGAAACCAATTTAGTGCATTTAATTGCCATATTACATCAAATTGCAGATACAAATATATACCGTAATTTCCAGACTATTAAGCGCACCCAAATATAAGCCGCACCCACTGAATTTTACAAAGATTTTTATTTTGAACATAAATAAGCCGCACCTGTCTACATTGAAACTAATGAACTTTACACAGGCTTTAATTAGGGCTGGGCGATATGGCCTAAAAAAAAAAATCCCCGATTTTTTTCACAAAAAATCCGATTTGCGATTTAAATCGATTTTTTCCCCCCTGCTTAAAATCAATCTGCATATGACAAAGAAAATGTTCAAAAAAAGTTAACTTTATTAAATAAAGTTTATTTACCCTTCTGGGATTATAACCCACTTTGGGTTAAAGTGCAATCAGAAACAAGCCAAAAATACAAGATGGCAGGCCCTGCCATTGTAAATTGTGAAAATAGAACGTAACATAACATTAAAATTAGCAAACCTACAAAGAAAAATGTTTTATGAGTGTTTAAATGTGGAACATGATTGAAAATGCACCTGAGGTTTTAAGTGATTTTGCGGACATTAAAGAGAAACCCGATTTTTATTAAAACAGATCGATGTGAACTACACATTCGAGTTAATCGATAAAATCGATTTATCGCCCAGCCTTAGCTTTAACGAAAGACAGTGTCTGTTACACGGCTTGTATCTAAACAGTAGCCTACCAAGAAAGTCATTGTTCACTGTCTTCCTCCTTCCTTTCACAACAATTTCTCTCGGGAGTTTATCTTTTGGCATCGTCGTGCGTTTAAAAATCACCATCGGTGAATCTTTTCTCCCGATGCCGTGCAGCTCAGAACACAGGTGAAGTCCGTTTTTTCATGCCCGGTTGTTTTCAGCGTGACGAATGATTTGCATTTCTTGTTGACAGTCCGAGTGAGCGGCAGGTCAAACGTCAGAGGAACCTCATCCATTTTTATGATGTGGTGCGGTCCGATTCAGTGGGAGCGCATCTGATTTAATATAAAGAGTTTCATTGGTTCACCTGAACCCGTTCGGCAATTTCATTGGTCTAATGTTTTGGGGCTCAGTTTATTGGCTTGAAGTTTGTGAAACCGGGAAAAACCCCGGAAAAATCCATAAATTAGCCACTTCATTGTTTAAGCCGCGGGGTTCAAAACGTGGGAAAAAAGTAGCGTCTAATAGTCCGAAAAATACGGTAAATCAATTTCCGTAACCGCACTTTACAGTGTTTTCTTTAGGTTTTAGTTAAAAATGATTTTTTTTGGCCCGAATCTTCTTCCCGTTCCTCCGTTTTTCATTCTGCAGCGTCTTCTGTGTTACCTGTACAGAGCGCTCCAGAGATTAGCGGGTGGTGCGTCAGTAATAATGGTCCGTGGAGAAACACAATGCTCCGTGTGTATTTAAATAGAGTAAACAAAGCTTTTTTGTATTCGAATTACTCGAGTTACACGAGGAATCGTTTCAGCTCTACTTTATTCGAGACTCATCGCAACTAAACATTTACAAAATACTGTTGCACAAAAAGAACCCAGAAAGTATCGAGTACACAAATATCTGTACATATGCTGATATTAATGCAATATTTACATCAGATTTTTACAAAGAAATTGCACATAATCCATAGTGAGCTCAAACATTTCCATGCACAATAAAAGGCAAAAGTATTTCTAACAAGTTTTCTCCTCAATACATAATCGGTCACTTTTAAAACTAGGGTGGGATCTAATGAAGGTCATAGAGGTGTTCAGTTAACACCAACAGAGTAAGAGAGTACTGGCCTTGTGCAAACCAGAGTCAAAACAACATACAAACACATTACACTCCTTAATGATTTTAAAGAAACATTCTGTTTACATTAATGGCACTGCTGTTCCACTGGTACATTACTGTCTTTATAGTGTTCCAATATAAACTCTAATTCATCTTTCGGCTACTTCATCGTCTACTCCCGTTAGGGGTCGCAACAGCAGATAATCCGTCTCCATATCACTGTGTCCTCTACATCTCCCTCTTCCAAAACAACTATCTGCATGTCTGCCCTCACCACATCCATAAACCTCCTCCTCGAACTTCCTCTTTTCCTCCACCAATATACCCCATGTCCCTCCTCTGCACATGACTGAACCATCTCAATCGCTCCTCTCTCACCTTGTCTCCAAAACGTCCTACATGCGCTGTCCCTCTACTTAAACCCATTTCTAATCCCGTTCATCCTCGTTACTCCCAACAAAAACCTCAACGTCTTCAGCTCTGCTGCCTCCAGCTCCACCTCCTGTCTTTTAGGCAATGCCAAGTGTTTCACAGCAAATCCTGAATGGAGATACTGAAGGAAATCCTTCACAGTGAGACCAAACAACTGTTGAAGATCTTTGAGGCTTGTGGCTTTTCCAGTTGGATGCTTGTGTTTAATCCGTTGCTTTTTAATGATGTCACTAGTTACTAGAGGTCGAATGATTCATTGATTTTGTCAAATTAATCGTCATCGAAGGTTGATTGCTGGAACTAACGGCTATCGGCACAAATCCATACATCAATCCGGTAGTTTTTCCGGGTTGTGTTATACAGTACGAGAGCAGCCTCTAGAGGCGAATCCCTAATGTGTTTTCACTGTGCTGTTTATTTGTGTCCTTTTTTTTTTCTTCCTCATTTATTTATTTGGAGTGTTACTTTTTGTTTCAGTTTGAATGTCTTTTATTTTCCTCATTATTAACATATTCATTTAGCACATTTAGCACATTTTCATGATTCAATACTGTAATTTTTTTTTCGTAATTGTCAGTTCTGTTTTACATCGAGTGTTGTTTCGTTTATTTGTTATCCAGTATCCATTTTAAAAACTATCGGTTGATTAATCGGTTATCGGCAAGTACAATACAACCGAGCTCTCGGTAGCAGTAAAATCTATCTTTTGACGTCTACTGATTACTATTTAACATGTTTGACTGATTATGAATAGTCTTCCAATCTATAAAAGAGTACAGACGTGCTTGCTAGCTGTGTATTGTAAGTTTGTATTTTTATTTTTATTAACAACTTTCTGGTTGTCAGTGACTTTTTTTTCCCCATGATGCAGTAGTTGGTATCATTTGAGTGCATCACAAAATCCTGCCATTTCTGCCTTTTTTATCTTAACCGTAAAATGTTTTGTAGATATTACATTTTATTATTTTTTTAATGTAACACAATCGACAGCTTGTGAGCGGAATGATATTGTAGTACATGTGTTGCAGCACGTATTTGTGACATATTTTTGTCATCTCACCACCTACAAATACATTTCCATCCCCGTGTTTGTGATGATCTATTAAGGCAGAAGAAGAAGTGTCATTATGCGTCATGTTCTCCGGGCTGCTTTTCTGCTTTTTTGCTTTTTTTTTTTTTTTTTTTTTAAGCACAACCTAACCATAACAGATTGGAAATTCTCACGACTTTGTGTCCTTGTGTCCCTCCTCTTATCTATTTTTTATCTATTTCTCCAAAGAGAGCTGTCTGACATCTGGATGTAAGCATGGAGCTTTGTGGGGTGTGTGTGTGTGTGTGTGTGTGTGTGTGTGTGTGTGTGTGTGTGTGGTTGTTTATTCAAAGCTGTGCTTTAGATAATTGCCTGTGATAACGAAGCATACAGATGAGGAGACATGCACAACTCCAGAATCCCCACAACGCTTCGTGTTGATCAGAGTCAGTTTGCCATGTGGACCGCGACCTCACCAGCAGTTATTTATGATAATAGATATATGTACCTCAGTTCTACCAAATAGTATGAACTTTTTCCTTCTGTATGTTCTCGTATGCTACATGCCTTCGAGAACACATGCACTGACAGAGTGTGGAGCCACAAGGTCAATTTCATTGTTTTTGCTAAACACCGAGGACAATTGGGTTTAACATAATGAAATTCTGTGTCATTTGCATCTGTACGTGTTAAACATCTCGGGAAACACGGAAACTTTAATAGAGCACACCTTTTTTTTTTCAGCTACAGAGTGAAAAACTGTATATAAGACTGTGTGGTTGTTCTCTCACTGAGTGAAGTTTCTCCCGATTAGACTGGGCGCATTTCTGTGTAAATGATCTTCTGTAAATGAATTCTGCTGCTTTATCTTGGAGTCCATCAGAAGTAAATATTAGTGAGTCTGTTTCCAAAAAAAAATATACAAGTTAAAGTTTGCTTTAAAGTTTGCTTATTATATCTCTATAGAAACCTAATTCAGGGTATTTATGTATAAATGCGTACTTTAAAAATGCAAAAGCCAGATATCTTTCATTTAGACATTTTAAAACTTATAGTGGCTGCTTGTTGAGTGCATGGGGGATTTCTCCTCTGAGCAAATTCACTCATGCTGTGCATGGAGAAGCTGGAGTTGGATCTGTGATGATCGCAAATGTTGAGCTATTTTATGAGTTGCTCAGTAGCTCCTGGTTCCATAATCTCAAATGACTGTATAAGACTGTAGGAAGGACATTACTCATAATCTCACACTCCAGTGCTCATGTTAGTTCTCACTCTCCAGTGTTCTGTATTGTGTAAAGTTTTATAATCAAACTCTTGATGTCACCCAAATGAGGATGGGTTTCCCTTTGAATCTGGTTCCTCTCAAGGTTTCTTCTTCATAACATCTAAGGGAGTTTTTCCTTGCCACAGTCCCCATGGCTGCTCATCAGGGATAAATACACACCGTTCACCTTAACTCTTAAAATTCTGTAAAGCTGCTTTGAGGCAATGTCTGTTGTGAAAAGCGCTATAGAAATAAACCTCACTTGTTTGTTTCTGTAAAAAAAAAAAAAGTATGCAAGGTGTAAATTGTGTGAAACTTTGTATTTGTTTTGTTTGTAATGATAATTGCAGATGGCAAGTTGACAACCGTGCTTTACAAAAACACAGCCGTTTTGTCTAGTTGTGAAGATATAAGCATCTAGAATATAATTAATACAATTCTGTGCAATAATGAAATGATATTTGCATAAATTCAATATACAAACATTGAAAACAAGCATTTGAACGGCTTAAAGCCGCAGTAAAATCACGTTTGAAAATGGATACGTTACTGTTGTAGCAGGCAAATGCTATAAAAAGAGAACGGAACGGAGAAACGCAGCAAGATAACGTCTTTAAAAGTAAATAAAAAGGAAAACCTATACATTGGTGTACAAATGCATAATCATTCGCTGAAAACCAAAACAGTGACTAAAAATGGGATCGTTTACTGCTGCTGTCATTTGCTTCTCTTAGATTTAGTGTTTGTTCGTTAAATTCAAAATTAATTATAAACATTTACACAATGGAACTTTATTAAACTGCACCATTTTCACATGATGAGGATTATACAGTTTCTACTCACCGTGCTGATGTTTCACCTTTATCCGTGACACGTGTTTTCTTTTTCCTTTTCGCACGTGGCTCAGTTATCTTAGAAGCCAATTAGAGATAATCCGAGGTCGGATTTTAGCGATAGCTATGTTGGTAGCTAAAAATAAATGTAATTTCAATGCTTTTGCCTTTTAGGAAGCCATTTTAATCATGACTGTTTGGATTAATGTGAAATGATGACGCATTAAAGTAGGATTCCATTTGTATCATGAACTGAAATGCAATAAAATTGTTGTTTATGTCTGTATTTACCAATACATTTAAAAATTAAGTTTATTGTAATTCAATCTGTTAATTTTAGTTTACGCACGATAAACTATATTCCTATAACGGGAATGACGTATAGCGCGAAGTCTCGTGTGTCAAATTGGCAATTGGCCTATAGAGGCCGCTCTCGTGCTGTATAATGACAGCGCAGACGCAACCTGGAAAAACTAACGTTATCGATTTTTGCAGATAGTTCCAGCAATCGACTGTCAGTGCCGATTAATCGATGAATCGGTCGCCCTGTGCTCCTGAGCCATTTCAGCACACTGTTGATATGAATTACAGTCCTAAACCATCCTCACAGTTCTTGTGTTGCTCAGTAACTCAGGTCATTAACTCTCATTGGGGTTAGATTGTTCATCCTAGCCAGTGCGCTTGTACATCTTTACATCGAAGTTCAGGTCATTTTAACTTCGGTCACTGTATTCCACTGTATAGATGTTGAGCTCTGCGGCTTGTGCTCAATAAGAGTTTTGGCCTCTGTTTGCTGTACCGACATGCAGAAACATCACTCTTCCCCAGCAGGACCGGTTTGTCTCTGATTCACAATCCTGCTTGTTCCCCCTGATTCATGTGATTAGGAACATGCTTCGGCAAGTGCATTGGGACCACGGCAGTCCTCGCCAGGATTTATAACATGCACTTGGAGTGGATGTTATTTTTTTTATAATAAAATATTACTAAAAAAGACTAGGCATAATGAAGTGTGTTAATTTAATTATTAACATTTTGTGTGTGACGGAGATGGCGAGTGGTGTGTCCCTTTGGGCTGGTGTGTGTGCATCAGTAGGATTAAAACCTGTAGGTGTTGGTGTTAGTGCTCGGATCTGAGAATATGATGATTTATTCCTTATGAAATCTGCGTGTGCTGTGTGTGTAATGCAGGAGAACGAAAGCGAGACATCCTGTGCCTGCATCAGGTGATCATCAGGCCCAAGCTTGAATCTGAGCATACAGGTCATGCAAGAATATTCTCCTGAAATTCTTTCTTTTTTTTTTCCCCCATTCGGGTTGTGATTACTTGCTTACTCACTATACAAATGCGGCCAAAAACGTACGTTTCCCGAAGAATACATACCCCCCACCCCACCCCCACCCCCGTACCACGTGCTGCCACCCCCATGCTGTACAGTAGGGATTGTGTTCCTCACATTGATTCACCAGTTCTCGCTAATGTGCAACATCTTCCAAAAGACTGGTCAAAAGTACCTCCTCACTTCAGAGTGGAAGGAAGATGGAGATGCAGGAGCTTCTTAATGGTGGTTGTACAGGATTTTTCCAGCTCCTGGTTGTACTTTGTGAATAATGCGAAGTCTGTGTGGCCGGAGGATTCATCATTATTGATATTTTTCAATATATTTGCTAATTTTAGTTTGCAATTCTTGTCCTGATGCGTAGGTCGGGGAGATATTGTTGATTTACGGTACCAGCTGGATAAATGAAAGGACCTAAATTCCCACTGCATCGCTCTCTTTAAGTAAAGATGAAGCGAGCAAACGGCATTGTGGGTAATTGCCCAACTAACCGAAATGAAAACCAGCTCAAGAGTTTCCTAGGACATTGAAAATATTTAGAAACGCTTGTCACAGGGATAGTGTGTGTGTGTGTGTGTGTGTGTGTGTGTGTGTGTGTGTGTGTGTCAGTAGGAGTGGATGATTGCTTCTCCATCAACTCTTATTCACACGGCCTGCGTGGGAGTTGGAAATGACCTCCTTATGCTTCAGCGCTGGAGCAGTTACAAGACCCTCAGTCACTTGTCGTTCTCTGTAGAAAAAGAAATTGCATTGTGTGTCAACGAGGGCGCGCGCGCGAGAGAGATGCCGTAATAAAGAAAACTGAAAGCGTCTGGAAAAAGGAGATGTAAAAAAACAACTGAGGTTTGCTGGAAAGGAAAGCAGTTTGTCTATTTGTCTGTTTAAACACGTAAACATATTATGAAAAAAAGAAAATCACATTGAAATTTGCAGTCCTGCAAGCACCAAAACCACTTCCCCGGCCAGCTGCTGCGCTTTTGAAGAAGACCCTCTGCTGGTTAAAGGGTTCTCTTGGTATTTTGGCTCGTTCTCCTGCTCAGATTCCGAAGAGTCCATGTTGTCCTCGTTCATCTCCATTCTACGATCATCTTCCTGTTTACTATGTCGAGGTCGGCAGCAGTCTAAGGGACAGCAAAAGGGCACAAACCCACGAAGGCTTTTCCCGTTTTAGCCTCAGTGTATTTTCTAGAGGGCACCAGGGCAGTGATGTAATGCTATACAACCACAAACCTCACTACTCTATCAGTCGAGTAAGTGGCGTGTGAGCTGCACAAGCCGGCTTTTTTACAGTACATGTTTACTGTGGTGTTCTCCCTGGAGTAAAGTGTTAACTGGGTTGGGGCTTGTTTGTTAGCGTGTGCTCCCAGGCTATGGGCGCTCTGCCATATGGAGGGCTTTGGAGCTATGATGCTTAGTTAGTGCTGTTCACATTATATTTACTAGCACAAATTGTATTTTAGCTCCAAGGAAACATTTTCTTCTGAATCCAAAACTGATCTAAATCTCACAAATTCAAAATGTCTGATTCAGAGTTTTTGGGAAGTTTGGGGGCTCAGCTACAAAAGCAGATTAAAAGCCATGTCACAAGGCTTAGTTTATTTATTCGTAGTCGTTCAGCGGTCTTCAAACAACAAAACCTGGTAAATCCAGAAACACATTGCTGTTGAAACGTTGAAACTTGATGCCTTATCTATTAATCAGATTCGTTTGATAAACGAGTTCATTTCGCCTCACACTCCCTGACTTGAGTTTCTGCCAGCCTGATTCCAAACAACCCTCGAAGTGAACCTCGCCAACAATGTGAAGCAGGCTGAAAGGTCGCAACAAGTAGCCCACTATGCTGCATTCAACATAACTTTGTTTTCAGGAATCAGTCTGGAAAGATCTACATTACAAGCATTACTTAAGCTTCTGCGACTCCGGTAAACCACAATGAGAGTCGCTATCTCCAATAGGAGAAAAGTGCTTAATATTCCCAGAAATGTGTGGCTGACCGATGTGCTTCCAAAACAGCAGACAATTCACAAACGAACCTGGACGATTATTTAAGGAACTGCAGGATTTGCCTCAGATAAGGTAGGCAAAAAGCATATTCAGTGCAGAGTTACATTGCTACCCAAGACTTGCATTACTATAAAGACTCGCCTGACCCTCAGGCCTTTTCTATCTGGCACAAAGCTAACATAAGATTTCACAATAAGAATAAGAACACCATATCCCTATTTACATATGGTGGTTCTTTTCTGTTGCTATAGCAACATGCTTTAATGGTCAGAATGGTTCATGAATTCTGCTCTTTCCCAGAAAAAGATGACTGAGAATATCTGGTCATCTCTATAACTCACAAGAGCATTGTGCTCCAATGAGATGGCAAAGCAGGACCACAAATATGAATTTCTCAGGATTCCTTCAAAGCACCTGCAAGTACTAGAAACTTATCTTCAGAAAATCATAATAGTTCTTCATTATGTTCAAGATGTTTTGTATCTACTAGAGGTCGACCGATTCATCAGTTTTGCTGATTGCTGGAGTTATCGGCCATCGGCAAGAATCCATACCGATAGTTTTTCCGGGTTGCGTTATACAGCACGAGAGCAGCATCTAGAGGCGAATCACTTAATCACTGTTTATTTGAAGTGCCTTTTTTAAAATTCATTTTGAATGTAACTGTTTTTATTTATTTGGAGGGTTGCATTTTGTTTCAGTTTACTTTCTTCCTCAATATTTATTAATATAATGAATATATTCATTTATTTCATTTAGCACATTTCCATGATTCATTACTTTTTTATGTTTTATTTTTGGAATAATCTTGTTTTAATAATGTTTTTTTTTTTTTTGTTGTTGTCCATTAAAAAAAAATTAATTGTTTTATTAATTAGATATCGGCGAGTATGATCCAACCCAACAAATCAGTAAAATCCACTATCAGTCGACCTCTCGTATCTACTACTACTGTACCTTGAACTAATGCTGTATTGATGAGACTTTTTGGATGTTCCAGATATAGAATGGTTCTAATTGGAACCTTATCTTAAAAAAGGAGATCTTCTCCAAACAGAGGAGAAAGAACCTTTCCAGTAGAGAATAAAAAAACAGCGATAAGTTCAAGTGAAAATCCATGACATGGTTGAAGGTATTCAGACTCCAGCCTGACGTTGTGTGGAAACTCGGGCGGATTTTTTCTTTTCTTTTTGATTTTGCGTTAGATTACACTGGGAAGCTACAATAACACAGACGCACCATGCTACTTAATCCTCGGGTTTGTTTAAGATCTAGTGGAAAATATTTGACATTGTACCTCCGGGGTCTTTATATAACGTCTGTACGATCAGATTTTGTATTAAACCACATGGATTCAGGAGAGTAAGTAAAATTCCCAGAACTGCATAAAATCCACAGCTATATAAATAAGAAGGATATTTTAATGCAAAGCTGCCAGGTGGAGCAGACATGAACGGTGTTTCTAACTAGATAACGTCCCCAAATGATTATTCAAACAAACACAAATAGTTGCATGAGCGTGTACGTGGCCTTATTATACAATTATGGGAGTAGCGTTAATGCTACTGATCATAAACCATGGAGATGCTCATGGGGGGAAACTAAACTCAAAATAAGTCCATAGTCACTTGTTATTTATTTGCCACATTTCTGTTTGCTCGATCTTGTCTGTTATTCTGATTGCTGCTGTTCCCTTTAGAGCGCTGCTTCTCCATGCTGACTCACAGCAGAAATGTGAGCAAATGTGTATGCAGATAGGGAGAAGATCCTGGTAAAGTCTTCCCCTGGCTGATTTCAGGCGCATGAACAGACCTGGCATGTGAGTGAGAAGCGTCTCTTAGATGTTCGTCGCATCTCCTGGTGGCTGAACCATAGCAGGAGCTAGAATTTGTTTTCTAAAATCTTGTGTTCTGATTTGGGTGTGAGAAGCCGAACAGAGTCACTCATATGGAACCTTGATTTGTATTGCATGCTATTAAAGTAGACATCCAACCCTGTTTCGGTTTTTACGTATCACATCAATGAACAGTTACATCTCAACCATGATGGAACTGTGATGAATGGCCATTCGGTGCAACCCAGATGAGGATGGGTTTCCCGTTTGACTCTTCTCAAGGTTTCTTTCTCATGCCGACTTTCTTTCATTAGGGAGAAACTTACAATTATAAGGAAATTAATAATTCATTAATAATTAATTTAAATGATGCATGCTTTTATACAACTTTGTAACCGCTTTATTTCTGCAAAGCTGCTTTGAGACAGCGGCCATTGTTAAAAGCTTTATACAAATAAAAAAGAATGAAATTTAATCGAATTTAAAGCCGATGGTTGTGGTTGCAGTCATTTAGGACGGACAAGTCGTCCGATTCAAATCATTGTGTCAAATGTGTTCAAATTCATCTTGTTTTGCTGACTAAGAATTAAAGTATGAAAAAAGTTTAGCTTGCTAGCTAGCTAATGTTGGGACGGTAACTGTTTAAGCCAAGGCTAATATCGAGCAGCGATGCATGTGATCGCTTTCAGTGAGTCATTTTGTTATTTATTCAGTGCCTTGCGAAAGTATTCGGCCCCCTTGAACTTTGCGACCTTTTGCCACATTTCAGGCTTCAAACATAAAGATATAAAACTGTAATTTTTTGTGAAGAATCAACAACAAGTGGGACACAATCATGAAGTGGAACGAAATTTATTGGATATCAAACTTTTTTAACAAATAAAAAACTGAAAAATTGGGCGTGCAAAATTATTCAGCCCCTTTACTTTCAGTGCAGCAAACTCTCTCCAGAAGTTCAGTGAGGATCTCTGAATGATCCAATGTTGACCTAAATGACTAATGATGATAAATAGAATCCACCTGTGTGTAATCAAGTCTCCGTATAAATGCACCTGCACTGTGATAGTCTCAGAGGTCCGTTTAAAGCGCAGAGAGCATCATGAAGAACAAGGAACACACCAGGCAGGTCCGAGATACTGTTGTGGAGAAGTTTAAAGCCGGATTTGGATTCAAAAAGATTTCCCAAGCTTTAAACATCCCAAGCAGCACTGTGCAAGCGATAATATTGAAATGGAAGGAGTATCAGACCACTGCAAATCTACCAAGACCTGGCCGTCCCTCTAAACTTTCAGCTCATACAAGGAGAAGACTGATCAGAGATGCAGCCAAGAGGCCCATGATCACTCTGGATGAACTGCAGAGATCTACAGCTGAGGTGGGAGACTCTGTCCATAGGACAACAATCAGTCGTATACTGCACAAATCTGGCCTTTATGGAAGAGTGGCAAGAAGAAAGCCATTACTTAAAGATATCCATAAAAAGTGTCGTTTAAAGTTTGCCACAAGCCACCTGGGAGACACACCAAACATGTGGAAGAAGGTGCTCTGGTCAGATGAAACCAAAATCGAACTTTTTGGCAACAATGCAAAACGTTATGTTTGGCGTAAAAGCAACACAGCTCATCACCCTGAACACACCATCCCCACTGTCAAACATGGTGGTGGCAGCATCATGGTTTGGGCCTGCTTTTCTTCAGCAGGGACAGGGAAGATGGTTAAAATTGATGGGAAGATGGATGGAGCCAAATACAGGACCATTCTGGAAGAAAACCTGATGGAGTCTGCAAAAGACCTGAGACTGGGACGGAGATTTGTCTTCCAACAAGACAATGATCCAAAACATAAAGCAAAATCTACAATGGAATGGTTCACAAATAAACATATCCAGGTGTTAGAATGGCCAAGTCAAAGTCCAGACCTGAATCCAATCGAGAATCTGTGGAAAGAACTGAAAACTGCTGTTCACAAATGCTCTCCATCCAACCTCACTGAGCTCGAGCTGTTTTGCAAGGAGGAATGGGCAAAGATTTCAGTCTCTCGATGTGCAAAACTGATAGACATACCCCAAGCGACTTACAGCTGTAACCGCAGCAAAAGGTGGCGCTACAAAGTATTAACTTAAGGGGGCTGAATAATTTTGCACGCCCAATTTTTCAGTTTTTTATTTGTTAAAAAAGTTTGAAATATCCAATAAATTTCGTTCCACTTCATGATTGTGTCCCACTTGTTGTTGATTCTTCACAAAAAATTACAGTTTTATATCTTTATGTTTGAAGCCTGAAATGTGGCAAAAGGTCGCAAGGTTCAAGGGGGCCGAATACTTTCGCAAGGCACTGTAATTAGATAACTTAAAACATTGTGCAAAATCATTGTGTAAAGCAACCACTATTAAAAAGAAAAAAATAAGGGTTTTTTTGGTAGCTGAAGGCTGTTTGAGCATCATGAGCAGAAGTTTGCGCAAAAACTAAAACAACTTAAGTTACAAGAGGCGTAATTAATACCGAGACACAGCATGAAGGTCTACAGTAGAATAAACAGCCATGACTGTAATATGACGTGCTCTAGAAGTGAAACCAGAAACGTTTGGTTTGTACAAGAAGATGCCTATTAAACTGCCTGTAACAAATATAATAGCTGTAATCATTTCACGTTGTTTAGATAGTTTTGGCACTATGGTATTTTCTCTCTCTCTCTCTCTCTCTCTCAGATTCAGATCTGTGTTTTTTCCGTCAAAAGTTTGCATGTAATAGTATGAAGTATGAGTAGTATGTATAAAGACTAATGTGAAAATGCCAACCTGTTAGAAAGCAATGAAATCATTCTGACATCACATCAATATGGCTGCTCACGTAATGAACAGTGAACACAGTAGCACTTCTTACATTAAAATAGGTTTTACTGTACAAGTTATGACCTCCAGCTACATTTCCAAATGATGTAGTGCAGAACTCTAAACGAGAGACCGTATTTACTCTGAGCGAGAGAGATGGAACGTGACGCAGAGCAGATGAGACACTTCTGGAATGCATTAGCGCGTCCGCTCCTGTCTCGGTCATTTTTTTGCAAAGCAGAAGGCATTATTGTGCATCTGCTTGGCTTCTTGTTCTTACCTCCCATTGCATTTTAACGACTCGTCTAATAAGCAACTGACGCCATGTATTGAAATCGGTCTCCGTGTTCCAGTGGCCCAATGAGGATAAAGTTCTGTTTCAGGGGAATTGTTGTTGCTGCCGAGTCTGGAATGCGAATAGGACGGCAAATATTACACACACACACACACACACACTGAGCTGTTCAGATGTGCAACTTTGTTTGCTATTAGATTCCACAGCTAAGGCAGCTGGAAAGAGAGTTACTTATCATGGCAGTCACATGGCTGATGAGATTAAGTCCTCAGGTTCAGTTTATTGTCCTCCAACAGGGAACACTTCAGCTAAAAAGTTCAACACGGTGAAAGTTTCAATAATATGGAATTCCTCAGGACAAAATTCAATTTGATATTTCACAAGTTCTTCTTGTGAAGATAATTGAAATGATCGCTCAGTGGTTGAGATGTTGGATTTCTAATCTAAAGGGGAAATCTGGTCCTGAGTTCTAATTCCAGCACCACCAAGCTGCCATTGCTGGGCCCCTGAGCAAGGCCCCTTAACCCTCAATCACTGTTATATAATTCTCCTCTAAGGAGGTCAACCAATTCATTGGTTTTGGTAATTAATCTGCACCGGTAGGTGATTGCTGAAACTATCAGCTATACGCAAAAAGCATCCCGATAGTTTTTCCGGGTTGTGTTATACAGTACGCAAGCGACCTCTAGAGGCGAATCTGTGACACCACGTGCTGTTTATTTAAAATTATTTTTTATTCATTTTGGATGTAATTCTTTTTATTTATTTACTTTTTTTTTTAGCTTGAATGCTGTCTTATTTTCCTCAACATTTATCAATATAAGTTATATCAGGGCTGTAGCTATCGATTTTTCAGTAATCGAGTATTCTACCGATTATTCCCTTGATTAATCGAGTTATTGGATGAGAAGTACTTTTTCTTTATTAAAGAGCAATACTTAATGTACATGAGAAAATCAGATGGGTCTCTTAAAATGAACGTCATTTTTTTCCTTTTTAGAAATTTTTTTATTTTATTGCCAAAATTGCCTCCAAGAATATATGTGAAAGCATTGTGCATTTAATTGCCATATTACCCCAAAATGCAAATATAAAACAAAAAAGTATATATAAATTTCACTTAAAAAAGTACACACTGAGTTGATACTTTGCGATTCTATTGATTGATTCTATTGTACTTTCTGGAACTACAGAGGGCGTGATGCCACCCAATTGGTGCCTTGCTTTCGGTCTCCTTTGATCCAAAAGGGAAACAAAAAAACCCTAAAAAATTAATTTTTTTTTTTTATACTGCAGCATCTCCTGTGTCACCTGTCCAGGGTGCTCCAGTGTATAATGAGTGGTGCATCAGTAATAATGGTCCGTGGGGAAACAGTGCTCAGTTAAATGGACTAAACGAAGCATTGAGGCAAATTATTAAACAGATTTTTTTGTATTCGAGTTACTTGAGAAATCATTTCAGCCGTAATTAATATATTTATATTCATTTCATTGAACACATTTTCATGATTCAGTACTGTTTTTTTAACCAGTATCCATTTTTTAAACTATCGGTTAACGAGTACGATCCAATCTTGCTGTTTGTATCAGTAAAATTCTCGGTCAACATCTAATTGACAAAACTGTAGGCTGCTTTGGAAAAGATCATCTACCAAATGCCATACATGTCGATGAACAACTTACTAAGTCGTAACAAGGAGAAAACTATTCTTGCTAATGTGATTAGATCATAGTGACAATCTTTTATGAGTAAAGATGAACAAGACAGGTGACTCATCTTACACATTGGTTCTCATCACACCTAAATGATTAATGCAGATCTTCTTTATATGTGTAACAGTCAGAGACCTGCCTTACAAATGTAATCTTTATTTGGTTGTCCATGATTTTTTTTCCTGGAAGCCCTAGAATGCATTAAGATTGGAAGTTAGGGAAAATGGGGAAACCTGGACATTTTTTTGGACACCAGCTCTGATTCCATGGATTTGCAGGATCAGACCCTTGGTTCAGACCCCAACAGTGAGTTGAAGCTCTGCTCAGTGACCTATTTGTTTTGGCATTGACGAATTATAACAAAATGTGATTTGTGCTGATAAAGTTTGAAGCATGTTGCGCTCTGTTATTCATTTCACCGTTCCTCTGTCCTTGGGGGCTGCTGAAATCAGCCCACGCGCTGTTCTCCCAGGCCTCCCGGGCTGTTAAATGCTAATGTGTAGCGTAATTGAAATGTGCTCTGACTTTGAATCTTGTTAATAATGGTAATCCTGTCTGCATACAGAAATAAAGAGACACGGAGGAGACGGAGAGAAGTGGGGGAAAAAAAACCCCTCCCTCTGCTTCGTTCCTTCACCAAGCAATCACAATACACTCGTCCGAACGATTCACTTGATAATTCATACCGCGCTCATTCATTGCTGCACATCACGTGTTCGAGCAAACAAACGTCCCGTGAAGGACAAGGCGGAGGAGCGACGCGTTCAAATCTAATTTTCTCTGTTTGTTAAACATGTTCGCTTCAAAACATTCCTGCTCGCATTTCTATAGAAAGAAAATAAACGAAAACAAACTGCAAACAGGAAGGAACTACGTAGGATTGCACGGTGCTAATTGGAGGTTTGTAGGGTTGGTGGAAATGGTGCTCTCATTTGAACATCCGTATAAAGAGCTTTGTTTTAGATCAGCACTTCATCGGCCTGGACATGTATGACCCCAGGACCACACACTGATTGTAGTTATGATTAGCATTTCCTGCTCCACCCTGACACCACTGGCTAATCATAGCCTGCATCTGGACAGAGGCCAGTGTGTGGTGTGTTTGTGCGTGTGCCCGAGCACATACCAACCCGTGATGCCATTTCCTCGTCATACACAGTGTCCACTCCAGAATTTATTACCACCAGGATGACGCACTTACTGATGGTAAAAGTACATACATTAAGGATGGTTAAAGATGTGGTTTTTGTATCACAATGTATCATTTTTAATATATTTGCAAAAATTTGATGCGCTCTACTTTTCTTATTTAGAACATTGAGCAATCATTTGTGACCTGTATTTTCTTTGTAGATCGATTTCTCGTCGCTAAACTGTTTCTCCAGGGCGTTCTCTCAGCACCACCGCTGCTACGTGAATGTCGTATCGCAACACTACGGAGGCCGAGGCGTGTCCCGAGAGTCACATAGAATACAGATTAACATGGCAGAGGCAGAGCTGTGTCTTCCTGCAGACACAACAGGAAAAGAACATCTGGTTTAATTTACATTTCTTTTTTGCACTACACAGGCATGTTTGCAATACGTTAGCAGTCAGAAGCCACTTAATATAAATTGATGATTTGCTGTCGGTCTGATCCAAAGAAATAAAAGCGAACTGCCATATTGAATTGCAGAAATCATATTTGTTCCTTTGCATCGTATTGTGTTGAAATCAGATCGCACCGCATCGTAATGGGGGTGACTCGGATCGCAGTTCCTTCATAAGTTGTGTCGCGTTGTTGGCTACGCATCGAGATGAAAATTGGATCGGCCCCAGTTATGGAGAAACACATTCCTAACACACCTTATGGTTCACTTTAATCAGAACACATGCTCATTGAAATCTATCAAATTCAAAAGCTTAAGTTAATACTAATATCAAACATCAGCCTGCTCGTCACTTGGCAGTGGTTTTAATGCATTGCTGAATGGTTTACAGCGGTCATTTGAAGCCTGTATAATATATACATGCATGTATTAAACAATTTTAAACAGTCTAATGATAATTTAATTGTAGTAAAGTGTGTGCTGTGAACTCCTTTTTGGCCGTCATTCTCTTCAGACTAACTCCCAGTGGCGCAAGCCGCTAACACTGTTAAAGTTCTGATGGTCAGTGATAATGCTTTTAATGGAAAATGTTCTTCTTTTCTTGTTTAGTAATCATTTATTTAGGGAAATATTGATTTTTCATCTTTTAGCTAAAAAATTCCGTCCCTTCACAGTGGTCGGTTGGATCATGTGAGCGGGTTTGATGTGTGTGATTGCTCCTGGAGTCCAGCAGGGGGAACTAGTTCCTTACTCATCTTTAATTCAGTGACACTTTGTTCAACTCCCATAGTGTGGTCTGAGTTTTCCTGTTTTATTTTTTGTTACTCAGATTCAGATAGAAGTCCACCTGCTGTGCTGGACCCCCTCCTGGTTCCTTCATCTCCAAACATTTCATTTAAATCTGATGGGTTTTTTTTTTTTTTTTTTTTTTTTCTCTTTGTATGTGTTGAAATGGTGAAGCTTCAGTGCCTACACTAAAAAATAAGAATAATAGAAATAAGAAATAATCATTAAAAAGTCAGAATGAAGTGAAGAGAGAATGAAAAAAAGCAGAAATTAATTTCTATGGTAATCCCCAGAAACTTGTATTACTCACTGAGTGAATCATGCAGATGTATGTATTCATTTCATATTTTACAGGGTTATAAATGACAAGAAATATAAATCATTAATACATTTTCAAGCTCTCACGTACAAACCTGCAGAGCAGAAGGTTTTGAAAAATCCTCAAGGATACCTTATTTTATTTGTGTTCATTAAAAAAAAAAAAAAAAAAATGCTGAAATTCTGTACATTTCTATCAAATGCGACGCAGAAGTCGAGCAGCTTGTGCTTTAGGGGAACCTGATGAGATCATACATATATAATTAGAATATCAGCCACAAGAAAAACAACACTGGAGGTCATATTGATCGTATCAGATTCATAACCACCACTGCAAAGCAACACTAAGTTTCTGAAGAAGACCTGAGCAGGAAAGTGCTAAACTAGTGTCCATTTTCAGGTGCTGCAGTTTGTGGGGGTTTGTTGTTTTATTAATTGATTGTGCGTGGGTGCATTTGTTTAACATGGAAGCATTCAAAATTCTTTTCTTTAGCCTCCATCTCACCCAAAAATCTAACGCAAGCTAAACTGAGGTGTTTATAAGGGCGATCTGAATGATCTTAGCCATTCCTAAACGTTCCGTTTCCTTTACTCTCAATCTCACATGTTTCCTGAAAGGAGAAATAAGTCTGTGATTGAGTTATTAACATTTAGCTACACTCATCTTATTGGCATTCCAGTTGGCTAGCTACTCTAACGATCCAGTTAAATGTGAAAGGCCGTGACTTTTAGAGCACCGAAATCGAACCTTCCCACTGAAACGCTCATGTGAAATGTCTCACCGAGACGTGGAAACGGTGCGTTTTTGCACGACGTGTTTCCGCTGTCTAATTGTTTTCAGTGATTTTCGAGCCGAGTGGAAACACCAGTGCTCACTGAGAAGGTTTGAGGATGTAATCGCTCCAGTACTAACCAAATAATCTTTCTTTCTGTTTCATGTCCTGCTTGAACACCTGAACAGGTAAGTTTTTTTCTGGATATACTATATGTAGGCTGCAGTTGTTGTGTCCTTGCCTTGCTGTCTTGCATTCTTGGTTACGTTGCTAATTTGTTCTCAAAGCAGGCATATGGTACAGAATCTACATACTCAGCAGAAACTAACAAATTGCTACTTCTTTCCAAGCTTTATTTTTCCTCCTAATGTCTCTCTGTACGTGTAAGAAGATACAGTCACAGGTGTTTTTTGTATGTGTGTGTTTTGTATGTGGTAATAATGCATGGCCCTGATGTGATGAGATCAGTGAATGAGTACGGGACAGTAATAATCATGACTGTGTAACAGCCACTTTTGTAACCTTTAAGTTGTGGAATAAACCACAGCAGCTTTCAGCCTCGGGGCTCGACTCCCTTTGCCTTAGGGCTCGACTCCCTCTGCCTCAGGGCTGCCTTAAGGCTCGACTCCCATAATTTGTACAACTGGTCTCCCTTAACCTCATGACTCGACTCCCTCAGCCTCATTACTGGTCTCACTTAGCCTAATGACTGGTCTCCCTCGGCCTCATGACTTGACTCCCTCAGTCTTATGACTGGTCTTCCTCAGTCTCATGACTCGACTCCCTCAGTCTTACGACTGGTCTCCCCCAGCCTTCTGACTGGTCTCCATCAGCCTCTTGGCTCGACTTCCTCAGTCTCAGGACTCTAATCCATCAGTGTTAGGACTCGACTTTAGCAGCCTCAGGGCTCGACTCTCGACTCCCTCAACCTTAATGACTTGACACCCTCAGCCTGATGGCATGATGTCATCAGCCTCAGTGCTCAACTATTGACTCTCTCTGCCTCGGGACTCGACTCCCTCGGGACTCGACTCCCTCAGTCTCAGGACTCGATTCTCTCAGTTTCAGGAATCGATTTCCTCAGTCTCGGGACTTGACTCCCTTAGTCTAGGGACTCGATTCTCTCAACCCCAGGACATCGACTCCCTTACTCTCGAGACTCGACTCCCTCGGGGCTCGACTCCCTCTGCCTCAGAAATCTACTGCCTCTGCCTCAGAGCTTGACTCTTGAGTTCCTCAGTCTCAGAGATTGACTCCCTCAGCT
Organism: Silurus glanis; assembly: GCA_014706435.1. NCBI lineage: Eukaryota > Metazoa > Chordata > Actinopteri > Siluriformes > Siluridae > Silurus > Silurus glanis. The sequence continues at coordinate 616,825 of JAAIIK010000017.1, read as the reverse complement.
TCAGGACTCCTCATCTTCAAGACTCGACTCCCTCAGTCCTAGGATTTGACTCCTCATCCTCAGGATTCGACTCCCTCCGCCTCAGGATCTGACTCCCTCAGTTTTGACACCCTGACATGTTTTATGCCGATTCCCCTTTGGCACTTGTGTCAGTGAAGAACAGCGAGGCACTAGGGGTGTGTGTTCTTTTGTCACAGTGTGCTGCCCTTTGCCAACAGCCTGTGCATGTGTGTGTGTCTGTGTGTGCAATAGAGACAGATGGTAGCCATGGCAACTAGACTGAGGTAGTGTAGAGATGGCATTGATGGTTGTGGTCCATAATTGCTCGCTCTCTCTCTCTCTCTCTCTCTCGGTCTTCAGCAATGACTGTCAATTTTATAATTTCTTATTTATAACTGTATTCTTGCTAGAATTGTATATGCATGTTAACATTAGACACAATCAAATAGCCAAGTAACATAATATGGTTTATGTTTCAACTCCTCCTCTGAGATGAGATGAATGCTGATGTATTCAGAAATTCTGAAACGTTTGATATTTAATCGAAGTCACAAAGTAATAGGAGTTTGTATTATCCTGAGTTAATGCATTTATTCTCAAATTAAACCCAGATCTTCTGGAATAAGACTCCTTGTTGATAAATTTCATGGTTTATATTTAGGAGTCTCAAACCCCTGCACCCAGGACCACCATGGGCCACTTGTATAAAGTATTTTTATGCCTCTGTACTGGACATAGACCATATGATCATGCTGTTTCTTCTACGTGGTAAAAAAATCCAATGCAAAGTTGCTTCTTGGAATGAAATGCAATTTTTTTATATCAAATAATACAATTATCTAAACATTGTTTCCATGTACTTTTTCCGAATGGGTGCCAGGATCCTGCTGGATGTGGACGTTGTAAATGAGTTTTTTATGAGAATGAGTACACTGAAGCTAATATAAATTTATCTCTATCTAGTTTTTCTTTTGCATCTTTGCCCTAGTAGAAGAGTAACATTTATGACTTGTTTTTCGGATTGAATTGTTTTCTCCCTGTAAGAAAGAAGCAGTGTCTTTAATCATCATCAATAAAAATCCATTATGGGAGAGAAAAATGCTGACTTTTTGCTAGAAAAGTGCCCACTTTTACTTCCCGTCTTTATCCATCAATCTCCCACAGTAAACATAAATAGTAATACATTCGTTTGGCTTTGCGTTTGAAAGCAGGGTTTTAATTATTCATTTTATTTCATATTTTTGTTCTGTATTTTTTTCTTTCATTCCTTGATTTGTTTATCTGAACACTCTCTCTTATATTTCGTTCTTTGTTTCTCTTAGTTCATCGGTTGTTTTTTGTAACTTTTGTGTTCTTTGTTTTTTTTTTTTTTTTTTTTTGCTGATCCCTTTATTCAGAACATCTTTACACCATTCATGCAGTTATCTAATCAGCCAATCATGTGACTGCAGCATTGCATCAAATCCAGCAGCAGCTTCAGTTAGTGTACACCACAACATTCACCCAAATGAGGATGGGTTCCCCTTTTGAGTCTGGTTCCTCTTAAGGTTTCTTCCTCATTACATCTAAGGGAGTTTTTCCTTGCCACAGTCGCCACGGCTGCTCATCAGGGACAAATACACACCATTCACCTTGACTGTTGATTTCTGTAAAGCTGCTTTGAGACAATGTCTGTTGTGAAAAGCGCTATACAAATAAACTTGACTTGACTTGACAACCACGAGGATGGGGAAATGATCTCTGTGACTGTGGTATAATTGTTAGGGTCATAAACTGCTGATCTCCTCTTGTAATTGTTGCAGGCTCACCAACACGGAATAGTTGGGAAAAAAAATTTAGCCTGGACTAATTAATCTGGATTAATTGGGCACCAAAAGCACAAATCCATGAACTCAACAATGAACTCAGCAGTCCAGACTGGTGGAGGTGGTGTAATGATGCGAGGAATGTTTTTTTTTTTTTCCCCTCCACTTTGGCCTGTAATTCCACACACGGATCAAATGCCACAGACTCGTTTGAGTATTGATGAACATGCGCATCCCTTGATGGCCACAGCATGATTACAATCAGTAATATTATTTCATATTCCAATGGAAAGCATTTACAGCTGCATGTTTTATCTTGTTAATGCCACAGGAAAATATATTGTGTAACAAATGGTGGCTGCTGGAATTGGATTTGAAAACATTTAAATGGAAATGGCAGAACAGAGCATTTAAAATTCATAGTGTTTTTTTTCCTCAAAAAATAACATTACAAAATGTTAAAATCAAGAAAGTTGCTTCTAATTAAACAAACAGGTCAGTGATGTTTTTCCACACAAGAATAAAATATATTAAAGAAAAAATGAAGAAAAACAAGAGGCAGAAAACCCAAAAGGGCTTAATTAAAGCCTCCACTTAAGCAATAAAGAAAACAAAAACAACTAATAATAATAATAAAAATAACAAATATGTACGTGTAAATGACTGGAATTTAATTACGTGTCAAACACACAAGAGTAAAGACTCCAAAAACAAATAAAATACAAAGTGCATATCAAAAAGGGGGAAAAATTACAACGCAGCACTAAGATGACCCTAAAGACCCTCTATACATCTTTTATGGCATGTTAAAGAACATTTATTTTTTTGCAAGATGGGATAAATCATTCCATTGTTTAAAACCCAAAACCGTATCAAATATCGACCTCTGCAGGTGAGACTTTCAGATTGACGAGTCACGTGACGGTGAACCTGTGAATTTGCTTTAAAGAACATTCGAAATTGCTCTGGAATGGAAACCTCACTCGAATCTATTTTATACATAAAAAACAAATAGGAAGGACTTGAAGCTTTCGAAATGAAGAAGCAGATGAAGTCTATGCGCTCGATCGGGACTATATTACAACCTGTTATTGTTACTGTTTCATTACTGTAGTTATTCTGTCCATCTTTCCGCTCTGTTTCTTGTACAAACCAATGGCCTGGTTAGTTTCACAAAGTCCATTACTTTAGGATGGTTAAAAAAAAACAAAGAAAGCAGGACACACACACATCATTATATTTACCAGGGTATCATAAGCAGTCACAGATTCGTAAGATGGATGGTGTGATGAGGTGGGATGCGGTTTGAAGAGTGTGGGCAGGAAGCTGTGTGTCGGTGTCTGAGGTATTTGCTGGTAACCTCAGTCGTCTGGCTGTGTATTAACCCGAGTAGTGTGTTCTGGGCATGCTCAGATCGAGCCTCTCGCCACCGAGACGCATGCGAGATGGAGCTCAGAGAAGAAGCAGCATCATTTCTACCACTTCTTCAATGTGTGAGTCTCTCTCCCTCCTTCTATCTCCCCCACTCTCTCTCTCCATTCTCCATGTCTCTTTATGCTGCTGTTTTGTTTGCGGGAGATAAAGTGTGGCAGATGCGCGTTGTGTCCGTGCAGAATGAATAGACGTGGCGGCGCAGACGGAGCGCAGGCTAATTTCGATGCGCACATTCACGTGCACACGCAGATAAAAAGAAACCCTCCTGTATTTTATTTCTCTCTCTCTCTCTTTCTCTCTTTGGTTTGATGGCGCACACACACTGAGCTCTGCTAATTGAATTTGAGTGGATTTTTTTCAGAATTGCTTTTTGAGGCTGTTTTTATTATTATGAGGAGGAATGTTGAGGATCCTCGGAAGGATGCGTCTGCTTTTTTTTTTTTTTTTTTTGGAAACTGTATCCAAATTTTGTTCTTATTTATTGACAAAGGAAAGGAGAGTTTTCTTTGTGAATACTGATTTATCGTTGTACTGTAGATAAACCCATGTGCCGTTCCTGTGTCTCGTGACGCTTGTGCCAGACGAGGTTTTCTTTCTCTGTTCTACACTGCATGCCTAAACTCTTGTACATGAGCACTCTTTTACATAAACACACTTCCATGCAGGTATATACACTCCCACACACACACACACACACACACACACACACACACACACACACACGCTTGCAAACTGGTGATGTGTGATCAGCCCCTACAGGAAGCTATATGTAGGACAACACACAGTATAAGGCCAGGAGGCTGTTATATAACTGTCATCTTCACTTCAGCCTGAGATGAACAATCTCTCAGCATATCCTGATCATCAGAATCTCTTCATTGGGTTCGTTACGTATTCATTCAGTACGGTCGCTTCAACACTTGGGTGGAAATGTTTGTTGATGAGACGAGTCAGAGGAGAGGACGTAACTTAGAAAGCCACTCTTTAACAACATGGTGCGCTGAAAAGCATTCCACCTGTTAAACCTTGCGAATAGCAGATCACATCAGGTTCCACTGCTGTCAGCTAAGAACAGCAAACTGAGGCTACAGTGGGCAACAATACAGGACAATAGTGATGGTAAGATCCACCGGTGCATCGGCAAAATATGTTGCATTGATTAAGTGTGCGTCGATGCATCGTTTTTAACAGATGTTCATGGGTAAAAAACGATTAATTTCTATATAATTATAAGTAGATGTGCAACACTTTTATTATTTAGAAAGTGACCAATAATTTGTGACCAATATTTGATATGTAGATCGATTTATTTTCTCTCAGCACCACCGCTGCTACGTGAATATGACGGATTAACATGGCAGAGGCAGAGCTGCATCTTCCTGCAGACACAACAGGAAGAGAACGTCTGTTTGTGAAAGGATAGGTATCAGTACCATATTAAATTGGCCTCAGTTATGGAAATGCAGTTAAGGCTCTCATTTACAAGAGTCACATTTCAGCAGCCTTATTATATGTTCTCAAGGGACAATACTATAGAAAGAAACTTGGATATATTTTAGTAGTCAATGTGCAGTTTGTATACAGTAAAACCCCGTTGTACGAGCAACCTATAGTACGAGCAAACGGAGATAAGAGCGACCTTACTCGCAAAATTTTACCCTATTTCACGAACAAATTTCGAAGGCACGAGCAAACCCACGCTGCCGGTTCCCCGTTTTCGGCGGAGGGTCGCATCAGTCGCTTAGTTGATGACGTATCACTCGGTCGCTCTCGGTGTTCAGTGCAGCAAAAACTTAACTTTTTTTAGTTTTATATTTTTATTTCACTAGAAATCTTGAAAAATGTCTCCCAAGAAAATCAGTGATGGTGCTGTGAAAACGAAAGTAAATAGAATTACCACGGAAACTGAGAAGGTTACGAGCGTGATGCGCGTCTCACACTCGCAATCAACCATTACCACATGGGTAAGTGTTAAATGATGTTTACATTACGGTAATTTGCGGTGTATTTGTTTGTTAAAATAGGCTACAAATACTTTTTAAGTGCAGAAATAAGCGATCGAATGAGATCTCGGAACGGATTAAATCACTTTTACATTCATTCTTATGGGGAAAATCAGTTCGAACGTACGAGCAAATGGACCTACGAGCAATTTTCAAGAACGAATTATGCTCGTACAACGGGGTTTTACTGTATCAGTACAGATTTACTGTCCTCTAAAAATAACTCAATATACAGCCATTATTGTCTAAATAGCTGGCAACAAAAGTGAGTACACCCTAAGTAAACATATCAAAACTGTGTCTAAAGTGTCAGTATTTTGTGTGAGCATCATTGTTATCCAGCACTGCTTTAATCCTCCTGGGCATGGAATTCATCAGAGCTGCACAGGTTGTTGCTGGGATCCTCTTCCACTCCTCCATAATGACATCATGGAGCTGCTGGATGTTAGACACATGGTGCTTCTCCACCTTCCACTTGAGGATGCCCCACAGGTGCTCAATAGGGTTTAGGTCTGGAGACATACCTGGCCACTCCTTCACCTTCAGCTTCCTCAGCAAGTCGGTCATCTTGGCGGTGTGTTTGCGTTATTATTTTGAAAACTGCCGATCGGCCCAGTTTCTAAATCGATGGGAACATGTTCTGCTTCAGATTGTTACAGTAGATTTTGGAATCCATGTTTCCCTCAGTGAACCGCGGTTCGCCAGTACCAGCAGCACTCATGCGGCCCCAGACCATGATGCTGCCACCACCATGCTTGACTGTAGGAGAGACACCATTTTCTTGGTGCTCCTCACCAGGATGTCACCACACATGCTGGACTCCATCTGAGCCATGAAAAATTGATCTTAGTCTCAGCAGAACACAGGACCTCGTTCCAGTAATTCATGCTCTTGGGTTGACTTCAGCAAACTGTTTTCTTGTGAGCCAGCTTCAGAATGGGACGACTGCCATGCAAACGGACTTGTTGCAGTGTCTGACAAGCGGACCTGCCGCTTCTGCAACATCTAAAGCAATGCTGGCAGCACTCATGATCTTCTTATAGCCCAGGCCGTCTTTGTGGAGGATTCTTAAATCCTCGGACAGTACAATAAGGTGCCATGTTGAACATCCAGTGGTCAGTATGAGGGAATTTTACTCAAAGCAACAAATTTTAACTGCTCTAATACAAGATACACAAATTTGTACGGTCCTGTCAAGCAGACAAAAACATCAACATGATGAATAGGACGTGTGGCTTTACACGGTTACATGACGTGCAGCTGTTATCACTTAGGGTGTACTCACTATTGCCAGCTCTTTTGACAGTAATTGCTGTATGTTGAGTTATTTTTAGAGGACAGTAAATCTGTACTGCTACACAAACTGCACACTGACTAAAATATATCCAAGTTTCATTTTTATAGTATTGAGCCTTGAGAAGATTTACTGCAATGGGTGCTGGAATGTGAGCGGTGTACTTACGTTTGTGTTTAGCGTTCGTTATAAGTTTATGCTTTTAAAACTGATATTTGGAATGAGTAATATTTCTGTAAAGCCGTTTTGTGACTGTTTTTTGTTCAGTTTTACACCAATATAAATCCAACATCCTGTTCGCTTTTACAGGCTGGATTTAGTGTAACACGAGCGGCGAGCTTGACAAGCCTATCGCAGACCCACACAGCATCTCATAAAGCTTGTGAGTTGCATAAGTGTCCCTTACTCTGAGCTGAAGCCATGCTGCGTGTGGACCCTATGGAAACAAATACATTTTTAAAGACTGCAAGTGAGCCATCTGGGTCAGGACATAAAGCTTCATGTGTTGCTTATAGACAGACAGAATTAGACCATTGAGGAGACTCTTCGTGGGTTTGGTCTTTCAGATTGTACTGTTTCAGCAGGGTTTACAGCAGACCTGGATAGAGGATGCACTAAAAGTGTGCCAGTGGCTGTCACTTTATGATGAATGAATTCCAAACCACCTGCAGTTTGTAGGCTGCGCCTCATATCCATCTAAATACTGTGATTGGAGCCTGAGGGAACTGCTTAGAAACACAGAGACCAAAACATCTTCTGGTTTTTAATTTAGATCAGAAGCTTGTTGTTGTTGTTCAGATTGGAAGCTTTCCAACCTCAAATTGTCCCCAAGCTTCAGCTTTTTTTCTTCTTAGTATCTGATGGTGGTGTTTATTTTTTTTCTTAATTTTTTTTTTAAGGATCTGTTCATACACCTTGAAAATGATTATGAACTGAAATGTAGTGTGAACAGACCTGGACTTGATCTCACTTCACTACACCTTAAAACCCTGGTGCACTCAAATCAGGTTCTGCTGTAATCTGTTCTGGCATTGTGACATGTTCAGCCAGTTCATCTTCGTGTGGTTTTTTTGATGTGCTTGATAAATAGAATTCAGTGTTTCTGAATTTAATTGAAACACTTTGTCTTCTGTCCTTTATTGTCGTGCTCCATTTTGTTCTGCAGTCGAGGATTTGAGTCTATTAGCGCTCTGTGTCCTAAAAAGCCCCAGTAGGCCGTGGAATGAGATGGAGAACAGCAGGAGTCTCTTCCCCCGGCTCATTATTGAGCAACTCCTTGGGATTCGTATCGCTCTTAAAACCTAGGAGGCTCAATTCGAGTTCTTGAGACTTGTCCAAGGGAGTACGAGTGCAATAAATTCTCTTATTTTTGCATTATGCCCTGATCAGTACTCATGTAAGATCAGTCATCGATAAAGAAGGTACGTGTTGAGATGCACGTCGTTGTAACTGTATTTTTGGTGTGTGTTTACTTGAGAATGATTGAAGTTATGTGTACTCCAACTCACTTTTTTACTTTTAACATTTTTTTTCCATCATCTTTCATTCAGGACATGCAGAACATCTTTTAAATATGCTCAGCTTAGCTTCCTTCAGTTTACTGTCAAGTCAGTAATCAGCACCATGCTGGGGTATTTGCCAGTGTAGATCAAAGATCCTGATTTCCATTTTCCTTTTCACTGTAACTGAAACTGCTCTATCTGTCTGAAATGTGTTTAAAGATAAATGTTAAAGATAATACATAAGCATAGTAATATTTTTGCATAAACTTTCCTTATACAAAAGCCACAAGTCAAACTGTTTTTCTAGTTCATGTTTCATAGATAATTGTTTTGAGGCGCCACAATGCACCGTGACAGGGCAGGGCAGGACAGGGCAGGGCAGGACAGGGCAGGGCAGGGCAGGGCAGAGGAATAAATTAATTGTGATCTTTACAAAGTTATACTACACTATATGCGATCACTTGTTTTTTTTTTACCAATATACAGACAATTCATTTAAAGTTCTGTCCATGGTACCAGGATCTGTTGAATACCGGATTGTAGTTGGCCGGAGGGAAGGTGGGAGTTCAGAGAGTTGAGACATTATCTAATGATCTGAGGGAGCTAAATGGAGGATTATTGCATGTGTATAACTTATTGGAGAAAATAGTGATTTTGAAAAAGATAAATTTGACAAACTGAAAAATGGGAATATAACAAAAAATGGTACCGAGAGTTAACATCAAAAAACGTCATAGCTGTGTTGAAAAAGGGCAGAAAATTTCCAGTTGAAAACTTACCAGGAATTTATGGGAGTTTATGAGAGTTAACGGGAATCTACGGGAATTAATTGTACGTTTGGGAAAATGTATATCAACTGTTTCATATACAACCATAAATATAAACATTTTGTTTGGTCATAAAGCTGACATGCATGCAAACTATTACAGATTTTAAAAAACGACATTTTTGACTGATTTAATTGTTAGTTTAATTTTGTTGCCAGTAGTTTATACACAAAGCAAGGAAATGTAAAATATAAACGTATTTCATATTTCTGTAATTTACATTAAAACTCACCAAGATGACCATTTTTGACATTATTTTGTGCAGGATTAATGAAACGATGTTATATTATGGAGGAATGCACAGTGAATGTAGGGGGCGTGGCCTCAGTAGTCCTGCAGTAAGTGTGGCGTGTGCATGGGATTGATTAATGTGCAGTGTAGAAGTTCAACTGAAATTGCATTAAATCCGGTTGTTTTAACCAGAATTACCCATAAAAAAAATATTAATAAATAAATATTTATTTTATTTTATTTTTCCAAAATTCCCATAAATTCCTGGTAAGTTTCCAACTTTTAATATTTCAAAATTCCCCATAGGAAGTTCCCATGGAAAGTTTCTTGAAAGTTTCCACACCTTTATCTCCCCTACAAAGACACACATTTTATCTCTCTCTCTTTATTAAAACGTTCAAATAAAAGTCATCTTATGGCAAAACGTCTCTCAGTATGATTTCAAGCATCAGAATAGATCTGAATAAAGTGTTATTTGTATCTATTCTGTCAGTTTTGCACTACAAATATCAATGACGGCATTAATTAGTCAATTCTGATAAGTGACCGTGGTATAAGTGGGATAATCGAACTAGGTGTCACCATTTTAATGCACTCTGAGGAGAAGAATAAAGCCTCAGGCTGAGACATCTGAGATGTCAAAAAACGTGGTTATCTCAAATAATTGCTTGGTTTGGAAATGTATTTATTACTTCTATCATTGTTATATTCAAAAGGCTCATTTGCACCAGGTACCACTTGCATGAACAGGATTTGTTGTTTAAACAGCTCCATGAAAAATCTCCATAAATTGCTGTTCGCTCGGAGCCACGCGTTTAGTTCACGAGAGCATTTCTTCAGGAATCGTTATTTTACATTCAAGGCTTTTAACGGCATAACTTTTTAAAGAGATCTATTAATACATCAAACTCAAGTCCAAATTAAAATCTAATCAAGCCCTGACAAATGAATCATCTTCTGTTGTTGTCTTTTTCCTTCTCAAAGGAATCCATTATTCATTCTCTTTTCCCAGAGCTCATCGTGAATCATAGGTTTGCCTTGTAATAGTCTGACGTTTCAGTACAGTGCAGAGTGAGACATTTTCCACTCCAAATATTTGCAAAGAAAACTGTATTTCAGAGAATCAGTACTATAGTTGTATAAGTTTTATAGAGGAGACTCGCCGGAATTACAGATGCGTTTTTTTTTTTTTTTTTTTTTTTTTACTGATCAGTGCAGATGCTCCGAGTTATGATTTTTCAATAGTTATACTTATTGCTGGTCTTAATAAATAAAAAATACTCATTCATTCGTCGCACATGGTATTATTAGAATTATACATTTGCACAATGTTAAATATTGATACTTTCAAGATTTTGAGTATAAAGACAAACAATTTAGATTCATAAGGCTAAAATATTACAAGAACAAAGTTTTTAGTGTACAATTATTTTACACTATTATTATTATTATTATTATTATTATTATTATTATTATTATTATTATTATTATTATTATTATT
>JAAIIK010000017.1:576551-592115 GCA_014706435.1 Silurus glanis | reverse complement strand
GCCGGCGACATAACCGGGTTCCACTGCAGTGTTGGGGGTAACGCGTTACAAGTAACGTGCGTTACGTAATAATATTACTTTTTTGTAGATTATGTGTTGGTGAAAAGCTCTTGTCAACTGCAAAAAATACCACTTCAAAAAAAAAAAAAACATCTGCATGCAAAGCACAGCACTACAGATGTGTGTGTGTGTGTGTGTGTATAATGTTGCATATATGGAAATGGAGACAGAAATATAGAAAACTTTTGCCAACTTTCCACCACTGCAGATCTATAGACTGCTCAGAATAAAAGTTTTCCGTGGGAGACACATGTACGATGCCATCGCAGCAGAGAGAGAGAGAGAGAGAGAGAGAGAGTAAATTCACAGCTCATTTGCTCTTTGTGGGAAGATAAACTGCCACGGTCACTGATAATAGCGCGAACTTTGTAAAAGCGTTCAGAATGTTTCAAGCTGATGATGAAGCAGAGAATGATGTAGACGAGGACGAGGTCATATTTACGGAATTGCACGAAGTTTTACGTGATGACGGCGAAAGGTATGTTCTCCCTCCACATCACCGGTGTGCAGCCCACACCCTTAACCTTATATACACTAACAATAGGTACATTACTGACGGCGAAGGCAGATTGAAAAGCAGTGTACAGAAGTGCGACTGGAAAGTGTTCATCCTTGTGGTCAAAAGTTAGTCGATCATCTTATTGTTCTCTAAGAAGTTATTAAACATTTTAAATGTTTAAAACATGTCTTTTGCCCTAATATAACTTATTTCTTAATGGCAATTATCTATATTACACCTGTTACACCTGTAAGGCGTGAAAGAGATACAAGTAATGCAAACGTAACGCAAAAGTAATATAACGCATTACTTTCCATAAAAAGTAACTAAGTAACGTAATTAGTTACTTTTTTAGGGAGTAACTCAATATTGTAATGCATTACTTTTAAAAGTAACGTTGCCCAACACTGTTCCACTGTGTGTGTGTGTGTGTGTGTGTGTGTGTGTGTGTGTGTGTGTGTGTATATATTATGTAAACCCCTCACATTTCAGCAACCATTGTATTATATCTTCTCAGTGGACAATACAATAGAAATAAACTTGGATATATTTTAGTCAGTGTACAGTTTGTCCTCTAAAAATAACTCAATATACAGCCGTTATTGTCAAAATAGCTGGCATCAAAAGTGAGTACACCCTAAGTGAACATGTCAAGACTGTGTCCAAAGTGTCAGACGTTTGGAATATTTTGTATTTAGTTTTCCCCTAAAGTTTCCTTGCTGTCTGAAGTATATTTCAAAGACATTCCTTTTTCCTTATCAGTGCTCTTTTGCTGCTCTTTTTCCACAGACCAGCAACTAAAGCAGCAGCCGCGGAGAAGAAGGAACGACCCACAAGCATCATGAGCGAGGCATCCAACTACACAGGAGGCTCAGACTACATGACACAACCAAGTAGTCCAACAACCAGAGTGAGAGTCTCTCTATCTCTCTTTCTCCCTCTCCCTCTATTTCTCTTTTTTATTTGAGATAGGCAGGTAAATTGCTGAGAACATTTTGATGAATCCGCACTCTGCAGTGGAGATGAAAACTCAACAGGGTGTAAACATGCAGGAACAGAACATCTTGAAGTAATATTTATGCTTGAACTGATTGTATATATTGCATTTTTTTGCCTCTTTTTTCTAGCAATCAAGGTCATCTAAAAAAGTCCACAATTTTGGCAAGCGGTCTCACTCCATAAAGAGAAACCCCAATGCTCCAATAGTCAAACGCAGCTGGCTTTATAAACAGGTACATATCACACCTTTCACCCGCATTGTTTACAAAAAAAAAAAACATTTATTTCTTTATAATTTTTTTTTGTATAGAGGAAGTAAGGTCATCCAGTGCATTATGTTTATTGAGTCGGAAGTCTGAGTTACGTAGTGGTATCACAAAAGTTTCGAGACTCGCTCTGTGTACAAGAAAGTTTATTTATCTACATTTACACACTATCACCTTCAGAATAGTCCCCTTGCATAGCAATACAGCGTTCCTGCCACTTCTGGAATGTGTCCTGTAAGTCTTCTTTTCAGGGCGTGTCAAGCACCTTCTGCGATTTGCTCTGGTCTCCATAATGGGGTCAAAACGGCGACCTTTGAGGTGGCTCTTCATCTTCGGGAAGAGGGTGAAGTCTGCAGGAGCCACATCTAGCAAGTAGGGTGGGTGCGGTGGTGACATCATGTGGATTGTTCTCCGACAATCATCATGCACAAGTTGCTGAATGGTTTTGACATATTCGGTTATTGAGCTTGTTGAAGGTCTTCCTGATCTCTTGTCGTCTTCCAATTATGTTCTTCTGCTCCTAAGGCTTTTGCGCCACTCAAAACACCTCGAACGGCTCATTGCAACGTATGTCATGGTAAAAACATCTCTGCGGCAGATTTGCCCTGTTTCTTTTGCAGACGTGGTACTATAAATCACAGACGTGGTCAGAATCGCACCATTAGTCTCGAAACTTTTTGATACCATGTCGTATTATGGGGAAAGTTTAGTGGTTGCATGGCCTGACTGTGTGCTCCTACAGGACAGCACAGGGATGAAGATGTGGAAGAAGAGGTGGTTTGTGTTGTCTGACATGTGCCTCTTCTATTATAAAGGTGAGGATTTTATCTGTTTATTTTGAGGTGAATGACCAAGAAATATGCAAACGTTTCGTTTTTTAAGCTTAAGATTAACACAGAGCCACAATTTCATGCTATGAGTCACAAAGCCACATGTTAGTAGAGAAATTAGTTATTATTGTAATTAGTTATAATATTGTAAAGTGACCAGCCCAATGATTTTTTAGGCATTCGTGTAGAACGCATGTTGCAACAATGTATTAGTTCCTACCTACAATTAGTTTACATTTCAGCCACTAGCCTTTATCATCGGCTGGATGGAGAGAGTACACACCACTAACAGACAAATAAGAAGTGAGACGAGCGTCTTATCACTCGCCAATGAACTCAAGACCCCTCTTTGTTCACCAAAGACCAAATGATCACTACAGTTTCAACAAGCAGTGAAAAAAAATCATGGGCTTTCTGAGATCTTAAAGATGTAAGAGAAGGTTGTGTATGCTGTTTTTGGATCCACATCAGATAATTATCAGTGGTACCAAAATAAAAATCGGTGTAATTAGTGTTGCAGCATGCCAGCTGGAGAGAACAGGACACTTACACTGCCATAAACAAAAAACCTATTCGGATATCACAAGTGTTTCCACCTGGCACTGTTGGATCCACCCACTGAATTTCTGACTTCACAGTGCTGTGAGAAAATTCTTTTTTTTTTTTTACAGCCATCAGAAGTGCACAGATTGTATGCGATGATTTAACAACTATCATAGACACGAATTCATACTGTTTCCTGAATTTATTCTCCGTAGATGAAAAGGAAGAAGGAATCCTCGGGAGCATCCTTTTACCAAGCTTCCATATTTCTCTGTTATCCGTCGATGACCACATAAGCAAGAAATATGCCTTCAAGGTCTGAATCGGTTGCTGATTTATTTTTTCCTCTCAACCAATTAACACAGAGATGATATTCACAACTGAATATGCAACTTAATGTTTATTTTTTCAATTTTATATATTATCTTCTAAAGCACGGCATCACATGATTTTTGTTCTTCACACCATCATTGCATACCAGAAGAACATTTTGCATGTTACGTTTTTCCTCTGTATTCCGTTTGTGTTCGTTTTTTTAAAGTCTCTGTTTACTTGCCGCTTTGCTCAGTGTTTTTTTCTGTGTTTATTGAGGTCACGTGTGCTGGAACAGTTCTGTAAAAGAGATCAACCGTCATTGGTGAGTTCCAAGGACATTTATTAACATCATTTCAGGAGCCAAAACCTTGTCTGTGTGGTGACCTGGGGAAACATTTTACATAGTGAAATGATGTTTTCCTCCGTGTACAGTACCGGTAGTCCCTGACCTGCGATGGAGATCCGTTACATTGACACCGTCGTAACATGGCCTAGCCTACCCAAGAATCTTAAAGTCTGGTGATCAGTACTGTATGGGGTAGTTTACTGTATTTCATGAATAATTTAACAAATTACAGTACATTATTTAGCAAAACAGATCAATTCACTGTACTGTAATGCATTAACAGTATATACGTATGTGGCAGCAGGCACGTGGAGGAGCACCGGTTTGCGAGTGAATGGCGATGCCGTTACACGCTGGTACGCTGTCTGTCGTGCAACAATTAAAAAATTCGTACAATTTTGATGTTTCCCTAACATCATCGTAAGATCAAAAAATCGTAAATTCGTGTTTACCTGTGCTGTAAAAATGTTTAGGTAGTAAGAATGCTTTCATTCACAATGCAGTCATTTTTAAAAAACTAATTTAGAATAATATTTTTTATCAATTTACAAAATGCAGAGTGAGCAACCTGAAAAATCTACCTTTAGTACACTTGCACAAAGTCGGGGATTCTGTAGGATCAGAGTCAGATATATAATTAACCTTTATATGGTATGTACCTGTTATATGGGCAGCTATATGATATCAGCAGGTGCTGATGATCATCAGATTTTATATGTAGGTTGAAACACGGTCATTAACTGAAACAGGAACAGCTGTGTAGAAGCTTAAAACGAGGTGAGGAACAGCCAAACTACTACTGCTGCTACTAAGGTAAGGATTTGCAAGTAAGTTTCATGGCACAGGACATACACCATGGCAAGACTGAGCACAGCAACAAGACCCAAAGCAATTATACTTCATCAGCGAGGTCTCTCCCAGGCAAAGATTTCAAAGCAGATTGGGGTTTCAGGATGTGATGTTCAAGTTAATTTGAAGAAGCACAAAGAAACCTAATTCCCTTAAAAATGAAAAGAAGTCCAGCAGTGCCATCAGTAAAGAACTGTTAGAAACCAGTACACTAATCTACTGTATAGAGAAGTCTGGTCAGAAGCGGTCTTTATGGAAGAATTGTGGCCAAAAAGCCACACTAATATGGAAATAAGCCAAAGTGACTTAACGATGCACAAAAACATAGAAAAAAAAATGCAGAAAATGGCAGCTGGTGCTCTGGTTGTTTGCCAAAGGGCTCGAAAGCGGTACAATAATGAGTGTCTGCAGGTAACAGTGAAGCATGGTGGAGGTTGCGAGTTTGGGGCTGCATTTCTGTAAATGTACTTGGGGATGTGGTCAGGATTAATGGTGTCCTCAGTGCTGAGAAATAGACAGATACTTATCCATCATGCAATGCCATCAGGGAGGCGTCTGATTGGCCAATGTCCTTAAGAACTATCTTCAGTGCAGAGAAGAGCAAGGAGTGTTGGAAGTGATGGTTTGTGAACTACAGAGCTCTGATCCTAATGATCTGTGGTTAGTTGCCCCAAGATGTTTGGAACAACTTACCTGGGTTTCTTCAAAAACTGTGTGCAAGTGTAACTAGAAGGATGGATTCTGTTTTGCAGGCAAGGGGTGGTCATTCCGGATTTCTTTTCTGTTCATTTATTTTCCATTTTGTTGATAAAATTATTAATAAAAAAATAAACTAGTAACGCTTTTTTTTTTCTTTAAAGCATTGTTACTTAACAGCATTTTTTTTTACACCTGTGTAAAACTTTTGTACAATACTATATGGTTCTAAAAATAAAAATTGGTTTGGGGTGTAAAAGGTTTGCCAGAATTCAGCCACATTGACGGGTTTTCCCAGATTACCACACACGGGGAGATGCAGAGGATAAAGCTGTTTTGTTTCTTTTTGACCTAATGATTGACAGTTATAATGAAAGCAGTCATATCTATAAGAGTCAGTTATGTGAGTTAGCTGACTGCTGAAAACTCCACTAGAATGGGAGCAACAGTCACATATTTCAAAAGTCAGGTTTGCTTTTAAATGAGTTTTTCTCTTTTTGTCTGTTTCTCTTCCAGGCCTTTGTGTTTATCTTGTCTTCCCTTGAGCAGGCCACACACCCCAACATGCGGACGTACTACTTTTGCACTGACACAGCCAAAGAAATGGAGTCTTGGATGAAAGTGATGACCGATGCAACACTTGTTCACACTGAGCCAACCAAAAGGTAAAAAAGGGTTTAATTAAACAGATATATTCAGCAGCTGTTTATTTATTTATACTTCATTTACGTGTAAAGAAGGCATTACAACAAAGATGAAGCAAAGATTGGGCGTCATGTCTGGAGGAAACCAGGCACCACTTATCACCTGGCCAATAGCATCCCTACAGTGAAGCATGGTGGTGGCAGCATCATGTTGTGGGGATGTTTTTCAGTGGCAGGAACTGGAAAGACTAGTCAGGATCGAGGGAAACACTTCAGACTTGGATGCAGAGTCGTACTGGAGGCTTAGACAGATATCACAATTAATTTTACATTTTTAAGCAGTTTGTTCATATAAAATATAGATTTGTGGATGTTTAAAAAGTAAATTTGTAAACTTATAAATAAAAATACTTAAATCAGACATATTGCACATTATAACCTGCAGATAAGATTTTAAAACTGATTTATTAAAAAAAGAAAAGAAAAAAAGTGGACAGAGTTTCAGCAGTCTTAAAAAGTCTATAATTTTTAAATGTAAAAATCTACATTTTAATCCTTAAAAATTATTTAAAAAGGGCTTAATTTTCTGTTTTCATTGTAATGCTACCTCTAATGCTCCCTAAAATGCTTCTTTAAAATGTTTTTCTCTATTTGTAGTTATTTCTTTCACTAGTCCAAATATAATTCATTGTATCATGAATACAATTGAGACCAGAACAGCCAATCAGCTTTCTGTTATTGGGGCAAATCTCCCATGGGTTGTACCACTATTTTTTTCCAGCTACAAGGAAGTGCAAGTTTAACGATACTTGGCTTGAAAAAAAAAATAATTTGAGGCTTAGTTAAGACTTTTTGCTAATGACGTATTTGTGTGTGTGTTCCTGATGTCGTGATATAGGTCTTAAATGTAATGGTCTTAAAAAGGTCTTAAAAAGTCTCAAATTTGACTTGATGAGTGGAATACTAATATTACTGTATGTTGGACTAATTGTTGAACAATCTTAATGACATGGACAAGAAAATTGTGTTGCGATTCTGGTCCATGACATGATTTCTCCAGATCAATGCAGATTTGCTACACCCCAAAGCTGCTCTTATTAAATATATGCAGAATTATTTACTAGAAAGTCTAAAAACTGCTCAGTTGGTTGAAAATTCACCACAATTTTGTCATTTTAAATTAGGACTAGTGTTTAGTTTTCAGGCCCTCATCCAAAACATGTTAAACAGGGTATCTACATGTGTCCTAATGGTGTAAATTCATTCCTCTGACCTCAAAGTACAAAGTGTTTCCAACCACAGGATGTTTTTTATTGACCACACTATTCTGTGCTAACTCTAAGGATTGCCTTGTTTGAAAATCCCAGCAGGAGATCAACAGTTTCTGGGGGAAAAAAAAATAAAAATCAAACCAGCATTTCTTGTGGCAACGTCCATGAAACATTTGAAGTCACAGGGATCACATTTTGTTTTCATGCTGATGTTTGATATGAACATTAACAAGCTCTTGACCTGAATCTAGATATATACAGTGCATCCGGAAAGTATTCACAGCGCTTCACTTTTTCCACATTTGTTACAGCTTTATTCCAAAATGAATTAAATTCATTATTTTCCTTAAAATTCTACAAACAATATTCCATTATGACAATGTGAAAGATGTTCGTTTGAAATCTTTGCAAATGTATAAAAAAAAAAAAAAATCACGTACAAAAGTATTCACAGCTTTTGCTCAATATTTTGTTGAAGCTCCTTTGGCACCAATTACAGCCTCAAGTCTTTTTGAGTTTGATGCTACAAGATTGATACACCTATTTTTGGGCAGTTTCTCCCATTCTTCTTTCCCAAACCTCTCAAGCTCCATCAGGTTGAATGGGGAGTGGTATTGACAGGAACTAGAGTTCCCCAAAGAGCTTTCCTAATGAACGTTTAAAGAAAGAAATACTTCCACTACAAAATATTTGTTGTGTTTGAGTCAGACATCTTGTTCTTATTATTACAGAATTGTCATTGCTTCTCACTATTACATATGTGGCCATGTGCCAAGTAACTGCTTTCTGTTGAACAATCTGTATAAGTAGAAACATTGTGTAGTGTATTGAAGGAAAAAGGTACTAAACTGCTGTTTCAATTCAATTCTGCGATATTATTTTAGCGTTTTTAACAATGGACATTGAACCAAAGCAGCTTTACAGAGATAAAGGATATAAAGAGGATAAGAAAATGGAATGTTTGTCACTTGTTGTCTATTGCAAATGGAAATTTTGTTCCCTAATAAGTGAGCCAGTGGTGACTGTGGAAAGGAAGAACTACCTGACATGGCATGAGGAAGAAACCTTGAGAGAAATCAGACTAAAAAGGGAATCCATTCTCATCTAGGTGGCAATGTCATTCGTGGCAGTTCCATCATTGTTGAGGTGTCCTGTTCAGGGATGGGCACTCAAATGTAGATCTGTTCGTGTAAGCTGTGGTCCTGAGCCATTGTAGAAGACTGGATCTTGGGCTGTTCATGTGGAACAATCCCCAGCTGCACCAATTGAAGTGAACTCCATCCAGTGGTAGTGTGTCAGGTCTGAAGTGAAGAAAAGGACAGGAGCTCTGGGCACTGGTACATCAGATGCAACTTGTAATGCACAGAAACCAAAAAAGGATTAACACCCAAACCCTAACCCTTCTTTCTCTTGTGATTAGTTCATGCTTGTAGCTCGATTCTCATTGGAACCTGATTGAATTGAAGACAAAACAATCTAACAAGGAAGTAGATGTGAAAACTCCTCTTAGGGCAACAGTACAGCAGCTGAATCATTTATCAGCTCTGAAGTGCCAGAGCATTCAATCACACCCGAGCGAGGTGGTAAAGCAAGGTGTTTCAGTGAGAGTTGGAACAAATCAAACCTCGAGAACAATTTGTTTCTCTACGCATCAGAATATATTATTCGGAGTAACAGTGGATATATTTATACAGGAATATGTCAGTCACAAGTTTTTCTTTTTTTTTTTTTTACTTGACAGATTTTTGTAGCATCGTCATTGCTCTTAAAATATCTACATCCAGGATGGAACATAATTGAACAATGTTAATGACAGATTTCTGCCACGCTCTTTACAGCATTCTACAGTCAGTTTGAAAAAAATTGCCATTGCTTTTGTGGTGAATTTACTGAAAATGAGAGAAATCTAATCTCTAATTTAAGTACATTTATTCTAAGAAATAATAAAAAAAAATCTTTAATGGTTCCATGATGAAATGAAGAGATACTGAGGATTTTAGGTCAGTGGACTGAAATAGTATCATATCAAAAGTTAGATTTTTGTGGTCATTTAAAATAAATGCATGAATTTCAAATTAGCGGTCGACCAATTCAGCGTTTTTGCCGATAAATCTGCACTAATGGCTGGAACTATCGGTTATCCATTGATTATCCAAAAATCCGTACAGATAATTTTTCCGGGTTGTGTTATACAGTACGAGAGCAGCCTCTAGAGGCAAATCACTGATACCATACCACGTGCTGTTTATTTCAAGTGTCTATTTATTTTTTTTTTTTTTGGTTTATTCATTTCAGATATAACTTTTTTTTTTATTATTTGAAGTGTTACGTTTTGTTTTAGTTTGAATGCATGTTTTTTTTTTTTTTACTCAATATTCATTAACATGATTAATATATTCATATTTATATAATTTTCATGATTCAGTCAATTTTTTTATTTTTGTAATAAAGTTTCAGTACTATTTTACATGGATTTTTATGGGGTTTTTTGTTTTGTTTTTTCATTATCATCCATTATCGCAGGTACGATCCAACCGAGCTCACGGTATCAGTCGACCTCTATTTCAAATCATGTTTTGGCTAATGGTCATGCTGGAAGATCAAACCATTCATCACTTGTTGCTACTGATGAAAAAGTTTAAATAATCAAACTAAAATTTAACTCCGGGTAACATAAATCCTAATGAAATTTGCATAATCTTGCTATCGACAACAAAAAAACCTAGGCAGAAGGTTCTGGGCCTTGCATCATAATACAACAATCTTCTTTTATCTGTTGCTTTCTCTTTCAGACTGGAAAAAGTAGATCCACGCAGCCCCCTGGAGATGAACAACATGCTAAATCACTGGGTCCTGACTCAACCCGAGATCCAAAATAATGAGCGGAACCGCGAGAGCCTTTACCACGAGGACAAAAAGCAGAAACACCTGGAGAAACAGCCTCGGATCCACAGAGAGAAGGAAAGATGTACCGTTCACAAAGATTCTGAGAAATACCATGTTTCGAAAGAAGGTGAAAAGTATGCGCTAGAGAAAGATGGACAGAAGTATCCTGTTCCGAAGAGTGGCTATAGATACATGCTACAGAAAGATGTGGAAATGTTGGGTGTACAGATTGATGGAGAAAAGTACACTTCCACTTTGCAGAAGGAAAGTAAACGCCACGCCCTCCAGAGAGAAGAAGAAATAAATCTGCTGCAGAAAGAAATGCAGAGATACGCTCTGCACAAAGACGGCGACAAGCACGCGCTTCCTAAGGACAACGAGACACACGGTGTGCACAAAGACGGCGAGAAATATCTCCAGAAAGATGGAGGACGACCTGCACAGAAGGCCACAGTACAGAAAGAGGCAGAGAGGTCCAGGCTGCAGAGAGAAGAGGAAAAGTACAGCTTGCAGAAGGACGGGAATGCGGAGCAGCCACTCGGCAAAATCGACAGCAGCAAGATGCAGCCTGCGCAGGCCGCCACGGTCATCCCGACCCTGTCCTCCTCATGGCAGCTGCAAAACAGAGGAGGTTCCGCTCAGTATAAAGCTGCACAAGTGAATGGTTCTGGAGAGCAGAGTCCAGAAGAAATGAGTAACACCATTTCACAAAGGACTGCAGAACCAGAGAGGAGCTTAAGCAGGTCTAATTCTATACAGTTGGAGCAGCATTTCAGGACGCACCGCACCAGGGTTCAGGACGATGAAACTAAAAGGTATGTTTATTAAAACGCTCTAATGACTGAGACCTTCTGATTTCACTCCAGATCCATACACTTGTTTTTTTTTTTTTTTTTTTTACATTAATATTCAATTCATTTTTATCTGTATAGCGCTTTTAACAATAGACGTTTACTGCTTCACAGCGATAAAGAGGTTTAAATGTTGTATAAAAGAATGTAGAAGTTTAGTGCCTATACGTTTATTCCTTATAGCTGTAAGTTTTTCCTTAATGAACGAGCCGTGGCGACTGTGGCATGGCAACACCCTGAGATGGCATGAGGAAGAAACCTTGAGAGGAACCAGATCCTCGTTCATGCAACCTGTGGTCCTGAGTTATTGTAGACTGTTGATATTAAATACAATTCAAATCCACCTTCATAGTTATCTCAGGAACTTCATGGATCTTTAGGCTGTTGATGTCTTGAAATAAATTTCTGTCCCCTCCTGGTTTTCTCCAATTTCGTCTTTGTAATTCCTGCCCACCCATAGGCACTCACTTATTATTAAACAGCTATGAACTGTTTCTCCTGAAGACTGCTGCTTCATTCGTTACTACGTCACACTCTCTGAGCGCAACATCTACCTTCTCCCACGTGTATGTCGGCAAGCACATATACTATAATTGGATTATAGGCTCTGGGTTACTGATCGGAAGGTAGGGGGTTCAAGCTCTGTTATCTCCAATCCGCCACTCTTGGGGCCCTTGAGCAAGGCCCTCAACCCTCTGTGCTCTAGTGGCGCTGTAACATTGCTGACTCTGCGCTCTGACCCCAGCTTCTGAACATTGCTGGGATCCGCAAAGAAAGATAAAAAAAAAAAAAAAAAAAGTTCATGTGATGAGTATAAAGTACCTTTCACCACCTTTATTCTATGTGTGACCTCATACAGTCATGAATTCATGGCCACTTATGATTGGCTACTTTATTTGTGATTGTGATGGTAGAATCTACACTCTAGATCTCTTAGACTCTTGAGGTAATGTTTCAGCGAGATTTTTTTCTGGAAATCTGATGTAAATACCAGCCAAGCGATGTTTTTCTATTTCTTTTATTTCACGTTGTCTTATAGTTTTTCTCAGTTCAGAAATGAATTTTTCAAAACTGCTTGTTAAATATCAGGTAGTCACTTCATAAAAGCATTTCTCGTTGCTTCGAACAAATTGCGAATGTTAAATTGATCGTGTACAGTTGTCTGCTGTTTCCTACGTTGTTAGAATGTTACGTGTTGTTGAAGTCATGTTGATCAAAAAATATTGGACTGGTTGTCACTTGAAATGTTTTAACCACCAACCCATAACCCAAGACCCCCCTCCCCTCCCCCCTGTTCAGAATCAGTTCATTAAATGCAAAATGGTTAAACCAGTTGTCATAATCTGTCAAGTTTAAACTTTTCAACTTTTTTTTGTAAATGTGTCTTGAATTTATCAATTGTACAGATGAATCTTAAATTTGACGTAGTGAAGGGTGTGTACAGCTCAAGATCAACCAATAATCAACTAGTTCTTCAAAATAGGTCAGAGGTCAGTCTTGCGAACCTTCAATTGGAGAGCATATAAAGACAGAGCAAAACACACAATTACTTACACAATTTCTGAAAAATTCATGACCAACCAGAACACTAACTAGTGCGGTAAAGTAAACGTGCCGTGGTGGATAGTTGAGTAAAAGTAGAGATACATGAGGTAAAATATTATTCCAGTAAAATTAAAAGTGCTCCTTTTAAACTTTCACTTGAGTAAAAGTAAAAAATTATTTGCCTTCTAATGTACTTAAGTATCCAAAGTACTATGATTTATTATGGCTTTAATGTTTTTATCTTTTGTGTCACATGACTCTTATGTGAAAAGACTCTGTTACTCTTAACACTGATTTATTAATAGAATGATATTAATGAGTCAAACACTAATGATATCTACAAATAAGTGCACGGGTATTGTGTCAAGTTGAAGTCAGGAGTTTCATCCAATCATTTATTGCTCTCAAAATGTTCTGGTTGCTGTTGAACTGATGGTTTTATCCACTCATAAACAAAAAAGGACTGATTTCTACAAAATGTAGTTGAATAGAAAGTAACATATTTGACTTTGAAATGTAGTGAAGTAAAAATCGCCCCAAATGGACAGTACAGATATGTGAAAAAGCTGCTCAAGTACGGAAATGAATTACATTTACTTTGTTACTGTCCACCACTGGTAAAAGTGTGAATCCTGTCTGATACCTTGCAATCAATATCCTCCATATAGTAATGTGTACATTTGTGTGGCCAGTACGTCATCACTTCTCAGAGGATGCTGATGTTTGTTCTCTGTTTCAGCATCACTTCCTATCAGACTTTGCCCAGGAACATGCCTAGTCATCGGACACAGGTGGTGCCACGCTATCCCGAGGGCTACCGCACGCTTCCGCGCAACATGCTGAGGCCGGACAGCATCTGTAGCGTTGCAGGGTCAGTGTACGACTGTGCGTTGCAGCCCGTGGCAGCAGAGAAGAGGCGCTCTATGCGAGATGACACTTTGTGGCAGCTGTACGAGTGGCAGCAGAGGCAGGCTTACAGCCGGATGGGCTACAGCACACTGCCCAGCCCCAAGACTCTCAGCCACATTGCAGAGTCCATCCCTTCCTCACCCTCACACGGCTCTTTGGGGCTGTACCACTCGGTCTCCCCCAACCGGCCCTACAACCCCAGCACGTGTTCGGAAGTTTCCTCACCCGTGTTCCGTGGAGATGTCAGCATCGACCGGCGCTACAGAGCACACCTTGCAAAGGTAGGCAAACGTTTTTTAAAAACTTTATTTAAACAATTAGATTTTTCTAGAACTTTCAATCTCTAGCACTTTGTTTCTTGGCTTTTTTTTCTTTTCCTTACTGGGTTCTTGCTCTTTTCTTTGCTCTGCTTTCTGTCAGTATGCGTACCCACCTGACTGCAGGGGGCCAGCAGCTCAGAGCATCACGCCGCAGTCGCTGCAGGGTAAAACGGTATGCTACTTTTCCTGTCTGCTTCTAAATTGTTATGTTAAATCACTCTCTGTGCTCCTAATTACAATACGAGTAATGAGGGAATGGGGAAATGGATTTCCTGTAGTCTTATGCTGTTGTCCCTCTGACACCCACACCATCCGCAATTAAAGATCTTTATGGTCAATGCTTATTCTTGATGGAATTTAAAGTCATTTTGCCAAGACAATAATATTTTGGAATTTTCCGTTCTTGCATAACTGCTGATTCAAAAGTATTAGAACAGCAAATACAAACACATTTTTTTGCTATTCACCGAAGACACTTGGGTTCGAGATCAAAAGATGAATGAGATAATAAGAATATCAGCTTTCACGAACCAATATTTGCATCTA
This sequence comes from Silurus glanis, assembly GCA_014706435.1. Classification (NCBI taxonomy): domain Eukaryota; kingdom Metazoa; phylum Chordata; class Actinopteri; order Siluriformes; family Siluridae; genus Silurus; species Silurus glanis. The sequence continues at coordinate 577,740 of JAAIIK010000017.1, read as the reverse complement.
GATGTTCAACCCTCTCATCAGCAGTAAGCATTTGATAAGCATTTGGTAAGCATTCATTTCATAACCAACATGAACATCTACCAAAGTGAAGTAAAGAAAGGATGTGTTCTTGATCCAAAGCACATGAGTTCATGGGTGAAACATGGTGGTGGTAGTGCAATAGCTTGGGCCATTTCTGAAACAGACTCACTGATCTTTGTTGATGATCATCGAACTCATGATGGTAGCAGCAGAATTAATTCAGATGTCTATAGAAACATAAAATGTCAGATAATTTACACTTGCAGTCGAATCAGGAGGAACTTCACCCTGTAACAATCCAAAAGTGCCATCATAGCAAATGGCTTCATCATGGGCAAAGTGGAAGGTTTTATCTTGGACAAGTCAGTTTGCCGAACTTAACCCGAATGAGCAGCATTTGACCTCCTGAATAGGAGATTGAATGGAGAAATATCTTAAAACAAGAAACAAATGAAAGATGATGAGCTTCGGGTCTGGAAAAGCATCACATTAGGCGAGGTGGTGGCTTACTGGTTAAGATATTGAACTTCTGATTGGAGGGTCATGAGTTAAATTTTCAGCACCAAGAAATCGCCACTGTGGGATTTTTCAGCAGGACCCTTAACCTCAGATGTACAAAATAAATAATAAAAAATAGAGGTTCGTTGCCAGGTATTTACATATTAAACGTTATTTACTTTCATTTACTTAAAGACTATGACAGTGGTATGTTAAAGCTTTTTCTTTTAACACATCTAGATGCAAGTATCAGTTAATTAAATGTGAAATTCTGATTGTCTAATGTTTTAAGCTTAAACCCAACAGTCTGTTGCAAAACTAAAGTTGTACGTTTTTTCCGTTTGAATAAATTTGTACACTTTATGCATTTTATATAGAAACAGTTATTAGAATCTGGTAACTAATACATAACTGAGTTACAGGTCATTTAGCATTACAGTGGCTGGATTCACCTTTAAACAGAAAGGCATAACATCAGAAAACTGTTGTAACCCTAACCCTAACCCACTGTTATCTATGGTCAGGAGTCAAATGAGGGGATACATCTGCATCTTTCTTCCTTCCTTTCTTTTTTTTCTTTTTCTTTCTTTTTTTTCTTTTTCTTTCTTTCTTTCTTTCTCTCTCTCTCTCTCTCTCTCTCTCTCTCTCTCTCTCTCTCTCTCTCTCTCTC
>JAAIIK010000017.1:547527-576541 GCA_014706435.1 Silurus glanis | reverse complement strand
CTCTCTCTCTCTCTCTCTCTCTCTCTCTCTCTCTCTCTCTCTCTCTCCTGTCAATCACAGCGACACTGGCCAGGCAGTGTTGTCTGTGCTTGTATATGCACAAGATGGTAGGTGGCGCTCTCCTCCCAATGTATTAGACTTCTCCTTATCTCTCAATAGCTGAACTATGATGTAATAAAAAATTCAATTCAATTAAAATTTTGAAAAAAAAAAAAAAAAAAAAAGATTTTTTTTTCCCCAATTTCATTATAAGTTTTATCTTTAATGAGTGCGACAGTAGCGACAGCAGCAATGATAAGCTCCCTGAGAAGCTATGAGGAAAAAACCCTGAGAGAAACCAGACTCAAAAGGGAATTCATTCTTACACCTAATGTCCATTCATTACAGTTCACTCTAACAATTGATTTCTAACAACAGGAAAAAGAAAAAATGAATTGTATTTTATTTGTATTCTGGTAACTGTGTGCGCGCGCGCGTGTGTGTGTGTGTGTGTGTGTGTGCGTTATATATTGCTTATATCTTACCTTAGACTCGAGTGTTTTTTGGATCAGCATCATTTAACACTATTCCCCCCTGTGTACTTGTTTGTAGCAGTATAGACTGTAATGTTTGCTTGCCTTATGTTATAGAAGACAATTATAACTTACCTACTACTACTTTTTTAGCATCTAGCCTGCATTACGCGGATACACAAGATAGCATTTTTTGCCACTGCATTATAAAAACGAGAGAAATAACACACACCAAAGCATTTAGCCAGCATATTTGTGCATTTTAAAGCAGAAAACAGAAACATTTAAGGGATCCCTTAAGCAAAGTTGATACATTGAGCAAAGTGCTTATTGAATCCTTTTTGCCAACAAAATTGTCATTTTAGTGTCGACTGTCTTTATTGGAATATGTGCCCTACACTACTTTTAGCACTTTAACTAAACAATGCAGTATAATGAAGCTGCCCTGGTAAATATCAGAGAGTTTTTAAAGCTGTGTAAGCAGTCTTATTACTCTGGAATTATGCTTCTAAAACCTTTAGAGCACTGGAGTGGTGCAATTTGTATCAGGAAACTTGTCTTTTATCTCTTAACTGAAGTGTCTGAAGTACCTGCTCACCACCTCAGTGACTGGTAGGCAAAGACGAATAGGGGGCTAAAACCTTTTCACACACTTTTAGCAAAAACTTTTAGCTACAAGAATTTGGGTCATGTTGGGTCTGTAGGCACTTTTTGAATCCTGTTGCTTGTACTTGAGTAATCAAGTGCCTGAGTAAACACGTGTCCCCGAAAACAGTGATTGTGTCTCTGTAGCAATGCGATAACTTCATCTCAGCCGCAATTTTATTCGAATTGAACGACAAGACGACATTCACTTTCACATGACAATTTCAGTTCACTTGAGGAAGGCTGATCAATCCTTTTTATTTCTCTAATTAGTAGTATTAGTATTTATATATATATAGGCACTGATGATATTTTTGGACATAATACAATAAATATATAATTAAATAATATATTTCTGGGTTGTTTGCGATCCTTGTTAGTGCATTCTCTCAAGAACGAGTTGTTTGAAGAATTTATATGGAATCATTGTTCTAATCAGCAGAACAATGGATTAGATTTTAGTACTGATTTGGTACTAGATCAAGGACTCATCAAGGTCAATTGTCTGAAGTGTTTTTTTTTATTATTATTATTCTATTATTCTACACCGTTTGTTATACAGCGACGTTACTTAAATATTCTCAGGAACACTTTTTTGCCAAATCAGGATAATGAGGCAATACATTCACTGTCCATTTTATTAGGAACACGTGTATACCTGCTTATTCATGCAGTTCTCTGATCAGCCAATCATGTGGCAATAACACAAGGCAGAAAATCCTGGAAAGACAGTTCAAGAGGTTCGGATTCACATCAAACATCAGCAGAAAGAAACTGGACAGCCGAAGAATGAACAAAGAAAGCATGCTGAGATGCATTTCTGGTCACCCCGGTTGTGTGCATTGATACAGCTACTACCGTATTTTTCGGACTATAAGCCGCTACTTTTTTCCCACTTTTTGAACCCCGCGGCTTAAACAACGAAGCGGCTAATATATGGATTTTTCTTGGGTTTTTCCCGGTTTAACAAACTTCAAGCCAAAAAACTGAGCGACATAACATTAGACCAATGAAATTTCCGAACGGAAACGAAAAAACGCACCTCACCTGTGTTCTGAGCTGCACGGCATCGGGAGAAAAACTTCCACCGGTAGCGCACGACGATGCCAAAAGATAAACTCCCCAGAGAAATACAGTGGTACCTTGACCTACGAGTTTAATTCGTTCCGTGGACGAGCTCGTATCTCAATTTGCTCGCACATCAAATCAGTTTTCCATATTGAAAATACTTAAAATGGCATTAATCCGTTCCAACCCTCAAAATGACACCCCGTTTTTATGTTTCATGTTATTAAATTGGAAAATACATTTCTAAATAACAAATCTTGTATAAAAACCATAATAGAAAGAGTATGTAAAGATATAATAAGGTTTTATTCAGTGTATTTTCCTTGAAGATGAGACGACTTGAGCTAACGGGGGGGGGGGGGGGGGGGGGTAGAGGCGATAAGCGGAGGCGGAGGGAAAACTTGTTTTTTACTATCACTCCTGTACACTACGTATCCCTAAACTTAAAAATTTTTACTTTTTCTTCTTTGCTTATCTTAATTTTCGTCACAATCTTCGCTTTCTGGCTTCGCTTCGCCATCTAGCAGCGGCGTCTCGAGCTCGTACCTCAATTTTTTGCTCGCGTAACAAAGCAAAAAAAAACGACCGAGTGACCGCTCAGAATGCAGTGGCAGGCTATTCCCAAAATACCGCTAAGCTCCTAATAGAAGCGCAACATATTTCATTTAGTGTCTTTCGTTAAAGCCTGTGTAAAGTTCATTAGTTTCAGTGTAGACACCTGCGGCTTATAGACAGGTGCGGCTTATTTATGTTAAAAATTAAAATATTTGTCAAATTCAGTGGGTGCGGCTTATATAAGGGTGTGCTTTATAGTCCGGAGATTACGGTATATTCTTCCAGGCAGATCAAACCAGCTTAATCTGGCCATTTTCCTCTGATCTCTTACAACAAGACGGTTGTTACTTAATGTTTTTTATTTTTCGAGTCCGTTGTGTATGTGAAATCAAACTGGGCCATCTGGCACCAACAACCATGCTGTGGATAATTTTTTTTTTTCTTTTCAATCACACTTTTCCTTAATGTTGGTGTTTGATGTGAACATGAACTGAAACTCGACCTGTAGGAGGATCAAGATTTGAGGATCTGTGGGATTTTTTTTGTACAGGTCGACCAATAGTGGATTTTACCGATAGCTAGTTTGGATCGCATTTGCTGATGTCCGATTAATCATAAACATAAAAGACATGCATTCAAGCTGAAACAAAAAGTAACACTCTAAATAAATAGAGTTCCAAAATGAATAAATAATGATTGACTGTATAACGCAACCTGGAAAAACTATTAATGTGGATTTTTGACTATAGTTTCAGCGATCAACTAACGGTGCAGATTAATCGGCAAAAAATGATGAATCAGCCGACCTCTAATTTTATGCGTTGTGCTGCTGCCTGTCCAGATACAAGTCCAACAATACAAGCTTTTATCACTCACGAGCCGTGGGTGGGGCATTTCCAGCATTTCTGAAGGTTTTCTAACTGTGAATCCTGTACATATTGTTTCCTGTGACCCCAGCCAGAAGAGCTGACCCTGCTGCTTATCAAGCTGCGACGGCAGCAGGCCGAGCTCAACAGCATCCGAGAACAGACTCTCGCTCAGCTAATGCAGCTAAACATTGATGCCTCCAACCCGAAGGTCAGCCTCGGAGGATTATCCGCACTCGTCTGTGAAGGAATGCTAGTTTTGTTTAGTTTTGTTTTCTTCTCATTTTACAGCATGCTGCTGTGTTTACGTTTTATTGTTTGGTTGGTCCATCTTACCCTTTACTAACGGTGGTAACGGCTTCATGCAGATGTACTGTCATGTTAATCGACTTTTTGTCCTGCATGAGCAGTGTGTCCTGGGTGTTTAATGGACCAGCCGGCTGCTGTTCCCTGGCGCCTCGGACAGTCATTTATGCACACAGTTTACTGTGTGTGTGTGTGTGTGTGTGTGTGTGTGTGTGAGAGTGTGTATAAGTGTTCTTCCTGGGGACTGGTTCCAAACACAGTTTCAGACAGACACTTGTGTGTCTTTTCTTAACAACCATGACATTCAGAATTCTTTTTGGATGCGTCCGTTAAGTCTGCTTGTACATATTTTCTAGTATTTTCTAAGATCCACTAGTGCATGATGAATTAATAAGACCCTGCACTGCACCTCGTCCCAGCAGACACCTGCTTGAAACTTTATTTTTTTCCAGTTGTCAATGGCTTCTTAGTCACTTTATTTCTTTAATGCTGGTTTGAATCTCTTGCCTGTTTGAGGGGTCCTCTGTCTCTCACTACTCTTCTCTTTCGCATTCTTCTTTATCTTTTTCACTGCCTTCACTAGAATAAGGTGCTCTCTCATCACCTGCAGAGGAACCTTATGTATCTGGACAGCCAGGTGAGGGCACGTCTCTCTCTCTTTTTCTCTCTCTCTCTCTCTCTCTCTCTCTCTCTCTCTTTCTTGTCTGGTGAACATGAACTTATACTTGAAATGTATCTCACCGTGCAGTAATAAACCACAAAAGACACACAAGGGGATTGTTATGGCCGTAATTAATTATGACGCATATCTAATATGCGGTACAGAATTCAATCATTTATTCGTTCATGTAACCGCTGCAGAGGTTTTGTAAATATTGTATAATTGTGGTTTGAGTTGAGGTCATTGTATCGATCTTAATACTAATAAATGTAATTTCCAGCTAACGATTTTTTTGCATAAAAATTTAAATTTTTCTAAATTTTTGTAAATAGATAATAGAAAATACAATCCATTACTATTTCATTTTAAAACGTTCCACCATATTTTTGTTTAAATACCTACCAAACATGTGCCCCTTTAAAAACTTTTTTTTTTTTTTTTTTCATAAACTAAGAATGTAATAAAATCCTATTTTTAGATTTATAGTTGTACACCGATCAGCTATAACATTAAACCCACCTGTGTAATATTGTGTATTTCCTCTTTGTGCCACCAAATGAGCCTGGACTCCACAAGACTTCTGAACGTGTGCTGTGGCATCTGGCATCAGGACGTTAGCAGTAGATCTTTGAAGTCCTGAACAATGCCAGGTGGAGCCTTCATTAATTAAATTTTTTTGTCCAGTGTCCCGTAGATCAGAATGAGTTCTGAGGAATTTGGAGGAGGTTAACACCTAGAACTCTTAGTCATGTTCTTCGAAACTAAGTAATTGGTTGCAGTATGAATGTACAAGGAGCATTATCCTGTTGAGTGAGACCACTGTTATTATACAATGCTCCAACATTGTTTCATAGGAGGTACATGGCAAAGGAACATCCACATGAGTGCCAGAACCCAAGTTAGTCAGCAGAACATCACCCAGAGCATCACACTGCCTCCACTGACTTGTCTTCTTCTCATAGTGCATATCTGGTCTTCCCCAGCTTAGCGATGTACCCAGGTGTCCAAATGATGTAAAATAACTTTTTATCAGACCAGGCCACATTCTTCTACTGCTCTATGGTCCAGTCCTGAAGCTTACGTAGGAGTTTTGGGTGGTGTACAGAAGTCAGCAGGAGCATCCTGACCGCTTTGCAGCTCAATGCTGCACTGAGTGTTCTGACTCTGTTCCATGAAAGGCAGCATGAACTTTTTTTTTTAGGGGATTGTGCAAAAATTCCCCTCAAATATCAATGAGCTTTGACCATTACTTGTTGCCAGATCACTACTTTCCACAGAAATTTTCAGTAGGTACTTACTGACAAAAATACCAAAATATACCACAAAAGACCTGCTGTTTGAGAGATGCTCTGGTTCAGTCATCTAGCCATCACAGTTTGACCTTTGTCAAAGTTCCTGAGATTCTTACATTTTTCCTTTTTCCAATACAATAACTTTGTGAACTCACTGCTCACTTGGTAACTAATATATCAGAATTTTCACAGGTTCCTTTGTAAGGAGATAATCAATGTTATTCAAATCACCTGTCTGTGGATTTGATATTATGGCTGCTCGGTGTAACTGCAGTTTACATGGCAATTAATTGTAGATAACGTTTTTTTTTTTTTTTTTTTTCTTCAGCTTTAAGTCATGACTTGAAATGGCCAGATTCAGAAGCAGGTCATTAGATAGTACACAGTTGTAATATTTCTAATCTTAGTTTAACATAAAGTCCAAGATCGAAGGAAAGTCAGTTTACACAGGCTAAATGTTCTAAATGCTAATTTTCTAAATGAGGCAAAATGCAAATGTCTAATCTAATGTTTGAAAACAGAAGCATTTGTTTTCGAGCAACAAAAAGATTCAGGGGATAAAAAATGTGGACTGAAGCCCCTTGATCATTTCTTTCCCTTTGCTGCTAAATGGATATGATGATAAATAAAAAATGTTCTACTTAAAAAAAAAGCTAATAAAATAAACCTCTTTAACGACATATAAAAGAGAAGATGGAAAGACTTGAAACAAAGATCTAGGTTGCCAATTATATTGCTGCTGTAATATTCCTGGTTGTAATTAGCACAGAAATTGCTGCTAATGTGTCCTAATTGGGCAATATGGCTTCCACCCAGCTTGTAAAATAGCATTGATCTGGCACATCTGATTTTTCTCACAAAACACTAATCTCTCACTTTACTGCTGTGGTTTTTACTGTCATGAAACCCATCCGAACAGTTTGTATGGCCGAGGTTTTATAATGTTTGGTTTTTTTTAACTCTGAAGTAAAATTTTGCCATCAGTATATAAATAAGAGGCTCTCCACATGTCAGCCCTCATAACACAGAAAGCTAAAGAACCTTCAACACAAAAACAGAGGTCGTACAATGTAATGGATCCAAAACACAGTTGTTTAAGGTTCCTTAAATGCTAAAGATGTTTTGTAGGGTAGAAATGAAAACGACACTCGAGCTTATTGGCTGCAGAGAAACAGGAACAGATTCTGCAAACGTAGTAACAGGTCAGTGAGTAAAAGCTTGAGGTCATGGTGTTTAAAGCCTTCAGGAGGCGTGTCTCTGTCTGTAAATATGATCAGGGAGGAATTTCACATTGTGCTGGAGCTTTTAGCAGCGTGTACAGTGTGAGGCGTGAGCTGGGACATGATGCCCAGTGATTTTTGTGTACCACAGTATAGCTGAATTCTTTCATTGAAAGGTTTTTTGGTTATTTTTCCAAAAAATTGTGTGAAAAGAAATCAAATAAATAAATAACTTTTACATATAAATGTGCTAAATCTAATACTTCTTAATCTCATTCCTAAATGTTCAGTCTAGTGATGGACAATGCAGAGACTTCATAGTCATTGTATAGTACAGGTACAAAGCAACAGAATGCAGTTTAGCATCCACCAGAAGTGCAGATAAATATGCAAATATATGTACAGCATGTAATATATAAGTGGAAAAATGTACAATAATTAAATATTAAAAATGTGCTAAAAATCATGTGAGATTTGTGTGAGTGTAACAGTAATAATCACTAAGATTTCAGCTGCAGGAGCTATTTATAGCATATAAACAGTCATGCTCTCACCAGGAGGGAATTTTTTTACTTTCTTGAAGTTAATAAGGCAAAACTTTCAGCATGTCATGTTACAAAGAAATAGTCCTCTCTCCTGAAGACTCGTGGGCATTCTGCAAGTCAGTAAATGCATTTTCTTACAAAATGTACCAAAAACGCCCAGATTTAAGGCTGTTTATTGTATTTCTTTGCGTTTGTCACAGTTAAAGTAACCCTGAAAGTTGTGTTGAGATCCATTTTCCATGTTCTTGATTAGGATACATCAATATTTGTTATATAGATTCATACATCTGGTACAGGATCTGAGGCACTGGAAGCTTTAGTTGTTTAATGAGCTATACCAAGCTGCATGGGCTTAGGAGACGTTCGTTTTTTTCTTCTCTGTCTCTCTCTCTCACTCTAAATCTCTCTCTCTCAGTCTTTCTCTCACTTTTCCAAAGAAAGACCTTCCCAGTGGACTTTGAGATCATAATTGGCATTTTGATTGGCTGATACGCTTCCATGTAAACAGTGTACTCGGTGTATATTGAGCATTTTAGCACAACTTTTAAGCACCCAGGGTATTTGCTGGATGATGGAGGCAGGTTCGCTGGCACACTGAGTGGTGCCACTCAAAGTCCTGCTGCTGCTGCTGCTTCCAAATTACTGCTACCACTTAGCCAGAAGCTATTTCTGTTGTACATTATTAAGACTTTTCCAAGACCAGTGCCAAGTTGTTTAGTTCTTAAAGGGTAAAGCCATTAATATAATAGGTTACACATAAAATTACACGTAAAAAAAACAACTTGTAAACCGAGAGTTAGCTTAACAATGCAATAAATACACAAGTTCACAATCACATGACCAACAGAAGACTATAATAACTGACTAATCAGGGTTCAATTCGTTCCATCATTGTTTTTGTGTAATGATAGGTGCTTAAATGCAAAACTGTTCATGCAAGCTGTGGCCATGAGCCATTATTGTAGACTGTTAATATTAATCACAGTCCAAATCCATCCTCAATGTTCTTGAGTTCCTCAGTAACTTTATGGATCTTTAGGCTGTTGAGGTGGAACCATCCCCAGCTGCACAGAGTGAAATCTCATTGAAGAGAACTCCATCCAGAGGTCGGGTGTCGAGATGAATCCGGAAGATCCAAAGAAAAGAAAGATAGGAACACTGGTTGCTGGTACCACTGGTACAGAGAGAGAGAGAGAGAGAGAGATACTTTGGAAGGAAACATGGACAGAGTACTGTATTTGTGGTCAAGTTTATATTTAATGTGTCACTTAAAAGTAGGACTGAACCGATTCCTTGACTAATTTGAACACAAAAATGCATAGAGGCAAATTGTTTGTTTAGTCCATTAAACTACACACGGAGCGCTGTGTTTTCCCACAGACCATTAATACTGACGCACCACTAACGCTAATCTCTTGAGCGCTCTGGACAGGTAAACACTATGGAAGCCCGTTTCTGCCACATAAAAAAATGTTTGCCTAATTCCGACTTTTTTTCTCGCAATTCTCACTGTATTTCTTGTGATTCTGACTTTTTTTTTCGCAAATTCTGACTTATTTTTTTTTTTATGTGGCGGAAACTGGCTTTTATACAACATAGAAGACGCTGCAGAATGAAGGAACGGGAAGAAAACAGGGCGGGCTGAGGAGATGATTCAGGCAAAAGAAAACGACAAGATTTCCAAATGCACTAAATTGGTTTTAAATGAATAAAATGTACATTTTTCTAGAAAGGAAACAAATGACTTGTTTATTTTAAGAGACCCGTCTTTTTTTTTTTCTTGTATATTTTATTTATTGAACTTTAATAAAGTCCCTTACGAGGGAAATATCAAGGTCCGTGACGTCGGAGTGACGTGGGGCCGCCTTCCCGTGGGCTCACCACCTGCAGGAGGGACCGTAAGGGACGGTGCTGTGAGGATTGGGCAGCAGTCGAAGGCGGGGGCCTGCTTAGACTGCTGCCCCCGCGACCCGAATTACGGATAAGCGGGAGAAAATGAATGAAGGATGAATGAACTTTAATAAAGAAAAACTACTTCTAATCCGATTACTCGATTAATCGATGGAATAATCGGTAGAATACTCGGTTACTAAAATAATCGATAGCTGCAGCCCTATTGCAGCCTTATTGCCCCTGTGTGAATACGTTTTTATACTTTTATTTATTTAATAAATATATAAACCAATAAAATATTTGGTTCATGAAATACTTTTCGGGATTAATCAACTGATCATTTGACTCCAAACCTCTGGCTTTTTTTTTTTTCTCATTTTTATATATTTTTTTACAGCATGTTTCTCTGGTATTTCTGGTTCTTTATACTGAGTAATTTATTGGGCGGAAGTGGAGTGTTGGTACCATTGGTTTATGGCACTACAATGCCAATAATAGCTGCCTGTGTAGAAAGCACCTAAGTAAGCCTCACCCTGGAGGGGTGTTTCAGACTTCACGTTAACGACAGGTTTTTATTAATGCACTTATTCAGCTACAGTAGATGCTTCACATAACTAAAGATTACTAATAAATGAGTTTAAAAAAAAGAACAATTTATTACCAGAGCAAATCAAATAAGAGTCGATTCGGTGATGTTTTTGTGTTAGGAAACATTTATGGGCCATTTATGGAAGGAGTCTCGGTTGTCAGCATTTAGAAAAAGTAACAAAAGTTTTCCCGAAACTGGAAAGTCTTCAGGACAGAGCAGTTTCCACTTTCCAATTTCTCTGTAAAATGACAAGCTGTGTTATTATTCAGAATGAGATATGTAGAAGAGAGCTGTGTTATTATTCAGAATGAGATATGTAGAAGAGAGCTGTTATTATTCAGAATGAGATATGTAGAAGGGAACAGCGCTCTCTTGGATATAACACTAGTAAATTGTCTCTCGCATGATTTGCAACATTAAATATGTCTGTTAAATACCAAATTGTGCATCATTTATAGAGCACTGGAGAATTGTACTGGATTGTGTACAATCCGGAAGTGGAGTGTTGGTACCATTGGTTTATGGCACTACAATGCCAATAATAGCTGCCTGTGTATAACTACATGTTGTGCAGTGTGTTAAGGTTTACTTTTGGAGAGTTTTTTGCTCTTATTCTTACTCATTATAACAAAGACATGAAGCCAAACAAACCTGTGTAACCTTTAGCAGTTCTGTTCTATGCTGAATGCTCTTCCTCCTCCTCACTACACCAGATGAAGCAGAATGAGCCTATAATCTTCATGATTCACACTATGATTGAGAGCTCGGCACCAAGGCCTCAACTATACCAGCAAGTAAGGTCTTGATGTACATCCAGTTTTGCACCCGTCTCTCGTATTCACAGGACCTCCTGTTACTCCTCCCTCACGGCCTCATCCAGTGTCGGGTCTATTAAAGCACATTCCATTGTTCTTTTTGGTGGTTGTTCTTTTCTTGCAGATGGTGTTAGCATGGCTTGAATGTGTTGTGTTCTCTACAACGCCATGCGAACTTGCCGACAGACGCTGGCCTGATCACCCCATTGAACGTCATTTGCGATGCACATTCATGCTGGCTGCCATGTTTTAATAAAAAAAAAGGAAGTAAAAAAGGAAGATGATTTAACTGAACACAACCATTTTTCTGTGTTCACGTTTCCTTGTGAGGAAAAGGGAAACTGGAGCCCACCAGTTAGTCGTGGAATTTCCACTCTGTTTATTACTTACAGTATTTCTAATCTATAAATGACAAACAGGCATAAATGGAATGATAAGTGTTGAGCCTCTCAGCTTGGTAGCTTCTTTGCAGCTCATGGAGGACGTCCTCTCAGCCACGCTCGCTGCATCCTGCTTTTCATTACCTGAGAGGATCTGCCATGGCCAGCAGGGTCAGTTAATATGACTGAAAGCTTAGCCGCCTAGCATTTCCAATCAATGCTTTTTAAATTGAATAGGACTCATTGAGACATGCTTATTTTGTCCTGTAATATCCATCATAAGCCTGACTCGAGATTTCATCTTCCTACTGCATTCTGTGGAATAGTTCATGCAAGTTTTTTTATTTAAAGCTTTTTATTTCTTTTTTGTCCCATATGGAATCTTGTCTTTCCGTATGTATGTCCCGCTCCGCTCCTGGTGTCTCGTAATACAAGTTATGAATGTTTCACAGACATGTTGTGTGCCGGCGACACACCCACACTTTTGCCACTTTTAGAACATAAATGCTTATAAAAGTGCCGCTGCCGACCTCTTCATTTTCACTCCCCTGCTCCCTTTATCATCAGCTGGATGACTTTGTGTGTGTGTGTGGGGGGGGGGGAGGGGGATGGATTGTTACCAATTTTAGAGTCAGTAGATATATTTATGATACCCAGAGGGGGTACGCTGCATTACAGAGTCATCCTGCAGCATTAAAATGTTCAGATATTAAACTACAATCAGCTCCATTTGTACTGTAACCTAAGTGACACTTGTTTAGAAAGTGGGAGGGTTGAAATAGTATTAGTGGCCATTTAACTGATTAGTGTGACTGCTGCGAGTTCCGCGTCAGGGGAAGGGGACTGGTGCTTGTACCACCTGCGTGTTTCCAACCTGAATCTGACTGCTGTTTGTTATTGCAGATGAGTCCTGAGGCATACAGTGACAGCATCTATGGCTACAGATCTGAAGAACTGGATGTTGATGTAAGTTGACTACTATGTATTTTAAATCAAGCTTATTGCCGTGGATAAATAGAGCCGATTTACAACCTGAATTCTGCAATTTGATGTCGAGGAACATTATTCTGAAATTGTTCCACAATTTGTAGGCACAGTCTTTCACAGATGAGGCATGTTGCAAGCCATTAAATTTAAAAGTACCTTCTTTTTTTCTTAAAATAGTACATTTCCTATTTAATAGATATACATGATACTGTTAGAACATTTGTTAGTGAAAACACAGACACAGTCACAGCTTTAATTGGTACATCTTTATGTAGGGTCACATTATAGAAGCGTGGAGATGTTTAGGAGAGAAGACAGTGGAGTTTTAACAAGATTGTTTAACAAGATTTTGGAAGGTGAGAGGATACTTGAGGAATGGAGAAGGAGTGTGCTGGTACCGATCTTTAAGCATAAGGGAGATGTGCAGACCTGCAGTAACTACAGGGGAATTAAGTTGATCAGTCACACCATGAAGTTATGGGAAAGAGTAGTGGAAGCCAGGCTGAGAGAAGAGGTGACTATCTATGAGCAGCAGTATGGTTTTATGCCGAGGAAGAGCACCACAGACGCATTATTTGCTTTGAGAATGTTGATGGAGAAGTATAGAGAAGGTCAGAAAGAGTTGCATTGTGTGTTTATGGATTTAGAGAAAGCGTACGACAGGGTGGAGAGAGGAGTTGTGGTATTGTATGAGGAAGTCAGGTGTGTCAGAGAAGTATGTGAGGGTGGTGCAGGACATGTATGAGGACAGTGTGACAGCAGTGAAGTGTGCAGTAGGAACGACAGACTGGTTCAAGGTGGAGGTTGGACTGCATCAAGGATCGGCTCTGAGCCCTTTCCTGTTTGCAGTCGTGATAGGCAGGTTGACGGACGAGATCAGACAGGAGTCTCCGTGCACTATGATGCTTGCAGATGGTATTGTGATTTGTGGTAAAAGTAGGGAGCTGGTGGAGAAGAGCGTGATGATATGCGCTGGAGAGAAGGGGAATGAAAGTCAGTAGGAGTAAGACAGAGTACATGTGTGTGAATGAGAGGGAGCGCAGTGGAGTGGTGCGGTTGCAGGGAGAAGAGGTGGAGAAGGTGGAGGAGTTACCTGGGGTCAACAGTGCAAAGTAATGGAGAGTGTGTTAGAGAAGTATAGAAAAGAGTGCAGGCAGGGTGGAGTGAGTGGAGCAAGAGTGACAGGAGTGATTTGTTATAGAAGGGTATCTGCAAGTTTATAATCTGAATCTGAAAGTTTATAGGACTGTGGTGAGACCTGCGATGTTGTATGGTTTAGAGACAGTGGCATTGAGTAAAAGACAGGAGGTGGAGCTGGAGGAAGCAGAGCTGAAGATCTTGAGGCTTTATTTGGGAGTGACGAGGATGGACAGGATTAGAAATGAGTTTATTAGAGGGACAGCGCACGTAGAATGTTTTAGAGACGAGGTGAGGGAGGCTCGATTGAGATGGTTTGGACATGTGCAGAGGAGGGACATGGGGTATATCGGTAGCAGAATGCTTAGAATGGAGCCCCCGGGAAAGAGAAAAAGAGGAAGACCAAGGAGGAGGTTTATGAATGTGGTAAGGGAAGCCATGCAGGTAGTGGCAGATGTAGAGGATGGGGGGGTATGGAGACGGATGATCCGCTGTGACGACCCCTAATGGGAGAAGCAGTAAGAAGAAGAAGAAGACATTGTAGGTGTAAAATGACTCAAAATCCACCCGTTGTTCTGCACTATTTGTTCATCAGCTTCTTGAATGACTCAAACTGCTGAATCTCCCCTGGCCACATTTTATTAAACACTTTATTTTGTGTAAAATAATTTTTTTTTAAATTGAGTTATTACTCATTGATACAGGTTTTTTTGTTTGTTTGTTTGTTTGTTTGTTGTTTTGTTTTTTTTTTTTGTTTTTTTTAAGAGTAATTTTTTTTATCCTGTGTAAAAAAAAAAAAAAAAACTCCAGATGGTCTGAATGCAATATTAACTCGAACCCCTTGAAGCCCCGCTTGCTTTCTCTCATAGTAAACAGAGAATTAGTAGTCATTAGTCTGTCTGTTTGACGAAGCTAACATTTGAAGAGTATAACGTTAGTTAACTTTATTTTATAATGAATTCATAAGCAAGTCAGCTGAAAATAACCAGTAACTGGTAACTGCAGTTTAGTGGTTAAGTGGTAGCTCTGTGGTTAAGATGGTGGACTTCGGAACGGAAGGTTGTAAGTTCAAATCCCAGAACCACTGAGCCGCCACTGCTGGGCCCTTGAGAAAAGTCTTTAACCCTCATCTGCTCAGTTGGATAGATGAGATAAATTGTAAACACTGGATAAGGTTGTGTGCCAAATGTAATATTGTAACAACTGAAACATATTAAGCAGAACAACACCAGTGCATCAAATCAAATATTTTATGGATCGTTTTAATGCTAATTAAAAAGTGATAAACATGCAGCTTGCTCTGCTGCATCACTCAGCTGAATCACATGGTTTTGTCAAAGCCAGCACTGTTGAATCTGGAGTGTGTGTATGTGTGTAAGAGGTTCACATTATCATTTTCTTTAGAATTTTTGTATGTTACATCTTTTATCCCAAAAAAGCAAGAAAGAAAGGAAACTTTTCTTCTGTAATCTACCCTATAGTTTATTATTACACGAATGCTATACTGAGAATGAGCTACTACTCAAATAATACCTGCTCAGCCAGTGGTTCTGTGCATCACCCTCTGTCCTCATGGACATTATATTCAGTACACTGTTCGACTGTACATTCTCATGAAGGAGATAAAGGAATTTTACTCCTGCTTATTTCTTTAGGCTAAGTTAAGCAGGTTGTGTGAACAAGGCAAAGTGGTGCGGACCCAAGAGGAGAAGCTTCAGCAACTCCACAGAGAGAAGGTAGTCCACACTTTACAGTGCATCCAGAAAATATTCACAGCGCTTCACTTTTTACACATTTTATTTTACAGCTTTATTCCCAAATAGATTAAATTCATTATTTTCCTCAAAATTCTACAAACAATACCCAATAATGACAACATGAAGTTTCAAACAAGAAGTTTCACATACATAATTCAAATATGTACAGCCTTTGCCATGACACTCAAAATTTAGCTCAGGTGCATCTTGTTTCCACTGATCTTCCTTGAGATGTTTCTACAACTTGATTGGAGTCCACCTGTGGTAAATTTAGTTGATTGGACATGATTTGGAAAGGCACACACCTGTCTATATGAGGTCCCACAGTTACAGTGCATGTCAGAGCACAAACCATGCCATGAAGTCCAAGGAATTGTCTGTAGACCTCCGAGTCAAGTGAGGTTTATTTCTAAAGCGCTTTTCACAACAGACATTGTCTCAAAGCAGCTTTACAGAATTTTAAGAGTTAAGGTGAACAATGTGCATTTATCCCTGATGAGCAGCCATGGGGACTGTGGCAAGGAAAAACTCCCTTAGATGTTATGAAGAAGAAACCTTGAGAGGAACCAGACTCAAAAGGGGAACCCATCCTCATTTGGGTGACATCAAGAGTGTGATTATAAATCTTTAAACAATACAGAACACTGGAGAGTGAGAACTAACTTGAGCACTGGAGTGTGAGATTATGAGTAATGTCCTTCCTACAGTCTTATTCAGTCATTTGTGGTTATAGAACTAGGAGCTACTGAGCAACACATAAAATAGCTCAACATTTGCGATCATCACAGATCCAACACCAGCTTCTCCATGCCAGAGCTTTTAAACACTCAAGGAGGTCCAGTGTCCAAACTGCACATTAAGTGGGATCCAAATGGCGCTGGTACGTCTCTAGATGGTTTGTGATGTTTGCGGGGTCGCCATCTACTTCTTTAAAGGTACTCAATCTTCATAAGGTGGGACGTGACTGGGGCTGGAGCAACCTCAGGATGCCTCGGGATGGGTAGAGAAAGAGAAGCAGTGGAGAGGAATTAGCGTAGCTGCTGTTCATGATATTAACAGCACAAGTTGATAATGTGCATGTGATCAGATGTTCTGGAGCACAAGGTTATGATGTGATGTGTGTTATGTGTAGGCTTTGCTTAAAAGATACATTTTTAATCTGCACTTAAACTGGGAGAGTGTGTCTGAGCCACGAACACTGTCAGGAAGACTATTCCAAAGTTTAGGAGCTAAATGTGAAAATGCTCTACCACCTTTAGTGGACTTTGCTATTCTAGGAACTATTAGAAGTCCGGAGTTTTTAGATCTCAGGGAGCGTGACGGATTGTAGCGTTTTAGAAGACTGGAGAGATAATTGGGAGCTAAACCATTTAGTGTTTTGTAAGTAAGTAGCAGTAGATTGTAGTGGATTTGAAACTTAACAGGTAGCCAGTGTAGGAACGATAAGATTATGGTTATATGATCATATTTTCTCGACCTTGTGAGAACTCTGGCTGCTGCATTTTGGACTAACTGTAGCTGGTTTATTAATGATGCAGGACATCCACCCAGTAATGCATTACAATAGTCCAGTCTGGAGGTCATGAACGCATGGATGAGCTTCTCTGCATCAGATATAGACAACATTCTTCTTATCTTAGCAATATTTCTAATGTGGAAGAAGGCTGTTTTTGTAACATGGTTGATATGATTTTTAAAAGACAAGTTGGTGTCTAAGATAACTCCCACGTCTTTTACTGTTGAACTAGTAGTTACAGAATATTCATCTAAATGCAGGTTGAAATGCTGGAGCTTCTGTGTACTGGTTTTTGGGCCGATGAGCAAAATCTCCGTCTTATCAGAATTTAATAATAGAAAGTTATGAGTCATCCAGTCTTTTAATTCTTTAACACACTCAGTTATCCAAACCAATTGAGCTGTAACGTCTGGTTTTGATGAGCTATATAGCTGGGTATCATCAGCGTAACAGTGGAAGCTAATCCCATGCCTTCTAATAATATTTCCTAAGGGAAGCATGTATATTCTGAAAAGCAAGGGTCCTAGAACTGAACCTTGTGGCACCCCATAATTTACTTGCATTAACCTGGATAGCTTTCCATTTAAGTCTACAAAATGGTAACAATCAGACAGGTAGGATTTAAACCAGCTTAATGCCTGTCCCTGAATGAGTTTGCTCAGGTCCTCAACTTTAGCTGCTTTTAGTGCCTGTCTGTAGCTGAGCATACTGTCTTTATATGCAAATCTAAATACCTCTAATTTAGTTTCCCTCCATTTTCTTTCCAGATTACGGGCTGTTCTCTTTAGGGCATGCATAGGACTATTATACCATGGTGCAGGTGTTTGTTCTCTAACCTTTTTTAACCGGATGGGGGCAACGGTGTCTAATGTGCTAGTGAGGATAGTGTCTATGTTGTTAGTCATTTCATCAAGATCATTAACATTTAGGGGTTTGGTGAGAAACTGAGATAAATTAGGCAGGTTATTTATGAATCTGTTCTTAGTGGTCGGAACAATAGTCCTACCAGGTCGATAACGTGGTGAAACACGGCTAATATGCTCTACTGGCAGTGTGTACAATATGAGGTAATGGTCTGTGATGTCATCACTCTGAGGTAAATTATCTAGATCAGTGAGGTCTGCTTCGTGGGATATTATTAAATCTAGTGTGTGATTAAAACGATGTCTGTCTGTCTGATGTTTTGTTTAACCCCAAAAGAGTTTAATAAGTCCACAAATTATAGTCCTAGGGATTTAAATATCATCTACATGAATATTAAATTCTCCTACAAGCAGCACTTTATCAAAATTTTAATCATTTGGTTTAATCCAGGTCTCAGTGAGACAGACTGCATCGAGATTATTATCTGTGATCATCTCATTTACAATGAGTGTTTTGGGTGCAAGTGGTTTAATGTTTAAAAGGCCAAACTTTAGAACTTTTTTGTGTTTGCTTATCTGGCATTTTTCAGTTTTAACTGCAATAAGATTATTTCTGGATTTTTTGTATTTATTTCTTGGTTTTACTACATAAGGAATAGACACGGTTTCTATAAAGTGGGCTGTGTGTATACTTGTAACTATTTGGTTTGTTGTATAAATGTTGTCATAGTCGTAAATTGCCTGATGTCTTACCAGTCAGATGGTGTGAAGCATACTAGAGATGTTGTCTGATAGCACTGCTGCTCCATCAGGACGGAAAAACCTAGGACGCTCCCAGAAAAAATTCCAATTATCAACAACGAGAAATTTGTGCTCTCGACACCATGACTGTAACCATTTAGTGCAAAAAGTCTACTAAACTTCTCAATCTCTCGCTGGTAAGTGGGAAGGGGTCCTGACACTATGATCCTCGTTGTGGGCGTTGTCGTCTCCACCAGGATCCTGAAATCCCTCTTTAAGATCTCTGTTTGCCTCAGCCTTGTGTCGTTCGCTCCGGCATGGAGAACAACAGCGACATCGAGAACACGAGCACCAGGAAAACAGCGAGTATGCGTGGAGATGCCGGACGATGGAATCTCCAAGAATCACATATCGCGTTCCGTCTCGCGGAGAGGGGCGAAGCGGTTCTCGGTCGAGATCTTGAAGGCCGGTGGTGGTGTCGGGGGAGACGTCCTCGACAGGGGCTTTTCTCGCGTCTTCTACTGCTGCAGCATCCAGGGTCCGTGGTGCACCGGTGCCGAAGTGAACAATACCTGGGCGGGCCACGTTGTAGGTGCGCTGGGCCTGGCCAGGGAGACACGCGGAGTTGGGGTGCTGGGAGCATTAGGTTCAACCCGAGAATTTACCTGGGACGAATGAGCCTCCACCCGGGATGTTTCCAGCGCCGCTTTCCGCTCTCGCAGCTTTTTGATGCACGGATCTGCGGAAGGGTACAGAAAATGTTTTGCAGCATTGAAGGTCCCAATGAAGGTCCCAATGAGCACAGTGCCCTCCATCATCTGTAAATGGAAGAAGTTTGGAACCACCAGGACTCTTTCTAGAGCGGAGCAGTCCGTCCAAACTGAGCGTTCGTGGGAGAAGGGCATTAATCAGGGAGGTGATCAAGAACTCGATGGTCACTCTGAAAGAGCTCCAGCGTTTCTCTGTGGAGAGAGGAGAACCTTCCAGAAGAACAACCATCTCTGCAGCACTCCACCAATCAGGCCTGAATGAAACCACTCACTGCTCATCACCTGGCCAATACAGTGAAGCATGGTGGTGGCAGCATCATGCTGTGGGGATGTTTTACAGCAGCGGGAACTGGGAGACAGGGTAGTCTGATTCGAGGGAAAGATGAATGCAGTAATGTACAGAGAAATTCTTGAAGAAAACCTGTTCCAGAGTGCTCTGTACCTCAGACTGGGATGATGGTTCATCTCCCAACAGGACAGTGACCCAAAGCACACAGCCAAGACAACAAAGGAGTGGCTACGGGACGACTCTGTGAATGTTGATTGAGTGGCCCAGCCAGAGCCCAGACTTGAACATGATTGAACATCTCTGGAAAGATCTGAAAATGGCTGTGCACCGACGCTCCCCATCCAACCTGATGGAGCTTGAGAGGTTCTGCGAAGAAGAATGGGAGAAACTGCCCAAAAATAGGTGCCAAGCTTGTAGCATCAAACTCAAAAAGACTTGAGGCTGTAATTGGTGCCAAAGGTATAAATTATTGAGCAAAGGCTGTGAATATTTATGTACGTGATTTTTGTTATTTTTATAAATGTGCAAAGATTTTAGACCCACTTCTTTCATGTTGTCATTATGGGCTATTGGTTGTGAAATTTTAAGGAAAAGAATGAATTGAATCCATTTTAGAGTAAAGCTGTAACGGAATTCTGCTATCTAATATTTTATGAAACGGTCATTATTGGTTGAAACCTGTTTGTATGTTTAGTGTAATGTTTGTTTGTTTGTGTGTGTGTGTGTGTGTGTGTGTGTGTGTTCAGCACACCCTAGAAACAGCACTTTTATCTGCAAGTCAGGAGCTTGAGATGAGCGCAGACAATCCAGCAGCTGTGCAGAGTCTCATACAGCAGAGGGATGTGCTGCAAAGCGGCCTTCTAAGCTCCTGCAGAGAACTATCCCGAGTCAGCACTGTGAGTTGTGTTGTATCTATTAAACAATGGATCAGTGAGCTGGTTGGCTTTTAATCGCCTGACTTCAGGATAATCTTGTACACCTAGGAATTCAGATTGAATCAGTAATTCGAGAATGAACTTGAAAATCTTACATGCTTAAATTACTTATGAATTGAAGCACCCATTAAAGATAGTGTCAGAAGTGTTCAGATGATAAGAACACAGTGTAAGTCTCGACACGTGGGAGGTATAATGTGAGCAAAACCCTTTCCTCAAGATCTTTTTAAAAACCGCTCGTTTCAGAGGTTTGAACATGTGCTGGTATTGCTAACATGCACTCAACGCTACTACATGAACATCCTGACTTCATTATGTGAGAATTATAGTGCAGAAAATAAAATAGGTTAAATAAAACCAGATGTTCGTTCCCTGTTGTGTCTGCAGAAAGATGCAGCTCTGCCTCTGCCATGTTGATCTGTATTCTATGTGACTCTCAGGACACGCCTCGGCCTCCGTAGTGTTACGATACGTCATTCGCGTAGCAGCGGTGGTGCTAAAAGAACGCACTGGAGAAACATTTTAGCGACGAGAAATCAATCTATATATCAAATATTAGTCACACATTATTGGTCACTTTTTAAATAATTAAAGTATAGTGCATCTACTAATAATTATATATAAATAAATCTTTTTTACCCATGCAAAGATATGTTGCAATATGCATTGCGATACTTGTATCCGATGGACACTTTTTAAATCGATGCATCACATTTTTATGCTGATGCACCAATGCGAATCGACTACTGCCACGTCCAGGATTCAACTGTCAGTGCTACACTTCCACTACCATGTTGTTTTGAGACATAACAGTAAATAACTGTGATTCTCAAAGCGTGGAACGCGCCCCACTAGTGGCGACTAAAGATATGACAATTGGGGCGCAATGAACGGAAGCATTTATGTACAGTGGAACCTCGATACTCGTGATCTTGACACTCGCGACCTCGATAGTTCACGACTTTTTATTTGGAACCGGACTGAGAGTAACTCGCAAAATATCTGATAGTTCGCGAGAAAGTTCGGAGTAACATTTCAAAACAGAGTTTGTACTAATAAATTACATAAAAATGTTTGAAAAACTATTTTATTATTGTATTATTCATTTAAAGTAGTAAATAAATCATTTATGATGAGTAATTCACAATTTGTGTTGAGTTTACAGTACATGTACAATTCCTCTTGAAAAGGAACCTTCAAAAGGAGAGTCAAAACCTCTCAAAACCTTTTGTTACTCGCGACGAGTCATAAAACGTAACCGCCGCGAGGTAACGAGGTTACACTGTAATCGTTTTTGTGTTCTTCATTAATCTTTATTTATGATTTTCTCTAATAAAGTTCATACTGTGCACTCAAAGCAACTACAAACAAACAATTAGGTCATCAGTAAGGACTACAATTCTTACACAACTACAATTTTATTTTCTCTATTTTTGAATGCAATTCCCTGTTATTCCTTTAGATCTTGATATTTTAACAAATGAGACAATTTTAAACTTATTAATATTAAAACATTTCCTCACCATTTTTTTGGGGTGATGGAGGAGGAAATCAAGAAAACGGCGCTACACGTAGTGTATTTATTTTTGTATTACCCCTCTTTATTTATTGAGAGTGGGAGGGGGCGCTAACCATGATCTTTCATACCCCTCATTAAATGTGCAGTTGCACCTCTGGTTTTCTGTAGTTTATTCTCCATGAACCACTTGATTGTATTTTGATGGAAAAGCAAATTATTGTAGATTTTGTGTCTATTTGTTTGTTTGTTTGTTTTTTTAATCAAGGAGCTGGACAGAAGTTGGAAGGAGTATGATAAACTGGAGAGCGCTGTGACTTTAGCTAAGAGGAACCTGCTCGATCAGCTGGAGGCTCTTGGCAGTCCTCAGGTAGCTCTACAGTACAGACCTTCCATTACTTAAGCTCTTATCATACGTATAACCCAAGCTGGTTAAAGTGTATGTGTGTGTGTTTGTGTGTGTATACAGACAGAACCCCCTAGTCAGCAGCATGTGCAGATTCAGAAGGAGCTGTGGAGGATCCAGGACGTGATGGATGCACTGAACAAAAATAAGCCAAAGAGAAGCACTGAGCCAAGTGAGCGTTACACTTTCTCTCTCTCTCTCTCGCTCTCTCTCTCTCTCTCTCTCTCTCACACACACACACACTTTTTCTAATCTATCACACATTTTTTTATCAATTAAAACCTATTGCAAATGCAAATGTTCTGAATATATGTTGGCATGACATTGTCTTTCAGGCTTTCCACTTTCCGGTCTTCAGAAAAAGGAGGTATGTATTTCTTGCTCAGCGAAGCACTAATTTCCCTTCAAACACAAGAGAATCTCAGTGTTACATTCAGGGTCCCAACATGCGATTCACCTACAAGCAGTGACCTCTATCTTGGGAATATTTCCGATCTGTAGGAGTTCGATTCAGTGCCCCCACGCCCTCCACTTCCCCACATTTATGAGGGCAGAGGGCGCTTGTGTGCGACCCACCTACCCGGCCCCAGCCACAATCAGCTTCACCCACCTCGCCCAGGCCCTCACCAACCCGAAGACCGCAAAGCTGCCCAGCGCAATGGCGGTCACAGTGTAAGAGGCTGATGATCCCTAATCTCATCCCATTCCCCAGTCATGCTCCATGCTCCTTTTCCAAACAGTGTCCTTTCATCGTTCCATTCTTCACTTATTCTTGCTCCTTTGATCAGAATTCACATTGATTTTAACAGTATACTTGCCAAAAAAAGCGACGTTTTTTTTCCTCTGAAATGGATTTTTGTGTGAACTCGTTCTTGCTCGGATTACAAATTAGGATTTTTTTTTTTTTTTTTTTATTTTAGTTGATTACAGTGTTTTGCCTCATCATATCATCCCACATAATTCATGTACACTGTCTCACAAAATTGAGTACACCCCTCACATTTTAACAACTATTGTAGTGTATCTTCTCAAAGGACAATAGAAATTAAATTTTGATACATTTCAGAGTAGTCAATGTGCAGTTTGTATAGCAGTAAAGATTTACTCTAAAAACAATTTAACGTACAGCCATTATTGTCAAAATAACTGGCAACAAAAGTGAGTACACCCTAAGTGAACATGCTAAAACTGTGTCTAAAGTGTCAGTATTTTGTGTGAGCACCATTGTCATCCAGCACTGCCTTAATCCTCCTGGGCATGGAATTCACCAGTGCTGCACAGGTTGTTGCTGGGATCCTCTTCCACTCCTCCATAATGACATCACAGAGCTGCTGAATGTTAGACACATGGTGCTTCTCCACCTTCCACTTGAGGATGCCACACAGGCGCTCAATAGGGTCCAGGTCTAGAGACATACCTGGCCACTTCGTCACCTTCACCTTCCACATGTTGGAATAATACATGTTGGAATCCATGTTTCCTTTCCTGGTGTTTCTTGGTGTTCCTTACCAGCGCGTCACCACACATGCCGGACACCAAACGTTTATCTTAGTCTCATCAGACCACAGGACATGGTCAAGTAATTCTCTTGCTCTTGGGCAGGTTGCCTCCAGCAAACTGTTTGTGAGTTTTCTTCTGAGCCAGCTTCAGAAGAGGCTCCTTCTGGGGTGATGGTCATGCAAACCGACTTGTTGCAGTGTGCGACGTCTGGTCTGAGCGCCAAGTGGACAAGTGGACCTTCTGCTTCTGTAACCTCTAAAGCAAGCAGCTGCAGCTCTCATGTGACTATTTTTTGAAGCAGCTTCTGCATCTGACACACAGCACAAGGACTCAACATCTTTGATGGACCTTTGTGAGGTCTGTTCCGAGTGGAACCCGTCTTGGAAAACCTCTGTATGACCCTGTCCACTGTACTGTAACTCAGTTTCAGGGTTTTACTTATCATATTATAGACTCGGCATCTTTGTGGAGAGTAAAAATTCTAATTCTCAAATCCTCAGAGAGTCTTTACCATGAGGTGCCATGGAGGCACCAATTTTAACTGCTTTAATACAAGATACACACGTTTGTATGGTCCTGTCAAGCAGACAAAAACATGAACATGATGAATATGACGTGTGGCTTTGCACGGGTTACACGACATACATACATGTTATCACTTAGGGTGTACTCACTTTTGTTGACAGCTAATGGTTGTATGTTAAGTTATTTTTCAAAGGACAGTAAATCTGTACTGCTACACAAACTGCACACTGACTACTCTAAAATATATCCAGGTTTCATTTCTATAGTATTGTCATTTGAGTTGATATACTACATTGGTTGCTGAAATGTGAGGGGTGTACTTACTTTTGTGAGATACTGTAAGTGTATGACCCGATGATGATGATGATGATGATGATGATGGGTGAGTAATAGAAAAACTTGATTAATACTCTCCAGGGTCCAGACTACAGACTGTATAAGAGTGAGCCAGAGCTGACAACAGTGGCTGAAGTAGACGAGAGCAATGGCGAGGAGAAATCTGAACAGACTGCTGAGAAAGAGCCCTCTAGCTCTAAAGGTGCACACAAGTGCATTTTACTATGCCAAAATGAGTTTTATCTTTCACAGCTTATGTCTCTACAATTTCTCATTGCAGTGTCCTATCCGGTAGGAGTAGTGAGCCCAAGGACAAAGTCGCCTATGCCGGTGTCCTCCACTATTGCATCATATGTGACTTTGAGGAAGGCCAAGAAACCTGAACCAAAAACAGTAGGTTCCTTTTTAACTAAACCTCATTTCCTGCTGGGCCTGCGGGCCAACAGATCCACTTTACCAGTTTACACCTTGGAGATTACTCAGGGAAATGGAAAAGCTTTAGTATTAACCAGCATTTGTTGACCAATTCAGATTGCTAGTTATGTAACTCTGGATCTGTCTCAAACCACCTGGATTGGTGAATATGACCTTCTTGCATGCACATGCAGGCCAAGTCCTCTGAGCAAATTCCCAATATGGTTGTATATAATTACAGCACTTGCATTAAATACCAGTGCCATACAGCCTTAGTTTCCATTAAGTCCCTAATGACAGCTGGTATTAGAACCACAGTTACATAACTAACTTGCATTCAGTTCCACCTCGCATAACCCCCTGGGGCAGTGAATGTCAACTGGTCACAAAGGAACCACCCCACCTCAAGATTTAGTGGAAAGGTGTTGAGAGAGGATTTTACTCCACTCACACTGTCATTTCAGTCATGGACTCATAAGGAAAGGTGCTCTTCGGCTTTGCTCTTGTTGGAAAAAATTATGCAATTTGATTGTGATTTTCGGGTTTGGATTAGTATGGGAAAAACCTTTTGAAAAATATTTGTGTTCCAATACTATTGCCCTATTCGGTTTACCAAAATCTAAAATGAAGAGTTTGTAAAAAATTATTTATTATTATTAATTTTTATTTTTTTATACAAAACAAAGGCTACGTCTAGACTAATCTGGATACGTTTGAAAAAAATCGTTTCCGTCCAATAAACACTCGGCATCCACACTTTTGTTTTCAATCGTTTTCCGTTATTTCTTAAATGTTGCTCATCGACACTGAAACGTCTAAAAACACTTAAGTCCCTGTACTGCGCACGTGCAAAACGTGAGACGCTTCAAGTTCGCCTGCCGTTTATGGCTCTATGAAATGTGAAAAGTGCATCGTCGTTTTTGAAAACCTTTACAGTCCACACATTCATCCGCTTTGGAGAGCGTTTTTCAAAAAATTGCTTTCGTTGATTTAAAAAAAAAAGCCCTCAATATGGATGGAAGGACAAAACGAAGGGAAAAAAATGCGTTTTCAAACGAAAATGAAAACCAATGGAAAACATCAGAGATTGTAAAGTAAGGCAAGTTATAGTTGGAATTTAAAATCATTGTTTCAGATGTTAAATATGGTCTTACATAATCCTTTGGGAAGTTTACATATTTGAGTCTGGAAAAGTCTGGAATTTGGAAATGAAAAAGGTGTGATAGACAAAAGTCACCAGCAAGAAACCACCACGAGCACTGTGATACTCTGCAGTGACCACTACATCCATCTATCGAGTACGTGCAATGCTAATCTTTTAGCAATACAAGCAGAAAGATTCTTCTTTTAGAAGTCTTCTGGGACACCACCTCTGGGTGCAAACATAAATCTCCCAGGTGTATGTGATCCACACGTCCTTGCAGGCTGTCTGACATTTTCAGTTAATCTAGTTTCACCACATACTCTTATCCTAAATTCACTGTGAGACATAGTGGACATGTCCCAGGTGGTCTGTTGCTTTGGGGCA
Source organism: Silurus glanis (assembly GCA_014706435.1). Lineage (NCBI taxonomy): Eukaryota > Metazoa > Chordata > Actinopteri > Siluriformes > Siluridae > Silurus > Silurus glanis. The sequence goes on along the minus strand of JAAIIK010000017.1, from coordinate 549,974 downwards.
CATAGTAGGCATCCAAATACGGCTGATTTTTCTGACCATTACAGGCTTTCCTTCTTCAATCATGATTCTATCCAAGTGGAAAAAAAACTCTTGGGTCAGAGTAGCAAATTTGATGAAGCCTGGAGTTTGTTTGGACCTGTGTGTGTAGTCGTTGCACAATATGCAATGTTTTCATTGAGATGTCAAATGAATTTATTCATTCTTTATCACTGCATTATGTGTGTAAAGCTACTTTGAGACAATCATTGTTAAAAGCGCTATACAAATAAAAATGAATTGAATTGAAAATGGGTGTCAAATAGTCTGTGTTTCACACGCAAGGCAACGCCCAGCAACACAATAGGAGCATCAGTGGTGGGCATGAAGCCTAGACTGATCTGCTTATTAATCTGTCATGTGAGCTAAAACGTGTCTCCGAGCCCAGATGCATTATAAACTTTAATGCAGGCAATTTAATTCACTTGACCTGCCTTCACCAAGCATAGTGAGAATATAAGGTTCATGTATATACAGTTTATATAATGCTTATTTAAGTAAACAATTTCAGATTTAATTTGTTTTTTTAAGTGTCATTATCGTTTATTGTGTGTAGCCTATGACCAAAAAACATCAATTTCATCTATATAAGTTTTAATTGGTCAACTGGTTCCACTCTCTCTAAGTATAAGAAAGTCACGCTTCAAGTCTCTTCTCTGTTCTAGCACTAAGGTGGTGTCTTCTATATTTCATGCTGCGCTTTCATCCATCCACAAAATCAAATCCTCTTAGCCACGCCTGAGAACCCCTCATCCACTCTCAAATTCGCTGATGGTGACCCCTCTAATACTTTTAGAATGAAAAAAGAATGAAATATACATAAATAAATAAATAAATAAATAAAGTCAGTCTTTCTAAACCTTTTGAGTTTTATAGCAGCTCACACTTTTTTTAATCTTAGTCCCACTTATTCATGACTCACATAAACAAGTGGGGTCACTTAGTTCGCTGACGTTTTGCAGCAGCTCGTGCTTGTTTTGACCCATGTGTTAGAAGAGAAGAGACCTCGGATTGGCCGCCCTGTACATCAATCAAGTGGCAAGTGCCATAGAGATAGGCAGATAGATGATAGACTAACGTATTTTATAACAAATTTCTATGGATGTATTGGCACCTGTTTTATAGTGTCCAACAAAATGCAAGTGAAAAACAAATAGGAAGAGAGGTGGTAGCTTAGAGGGTAAGACTCTGGGGTACTGGTTGGAAGGTTGGGAGTTGTAGCCCCAGTATTGCCAAGCTGCCACTTTTGGGCTCTTGAGCTCCAGGAGTACTGTATCATGGCTGACCTTGCGCTCTGACCCCAGCTTCCTAACATCCCTGGGATATGCGAAGATAAAATTTCAGTCTGCAATGGTACATGTGACAAGTAAAAAGCCACTTTAAATAGAAAAAAGACCAAATTTACACTGTACAGGATGCACACTTCTGTTTTTAAAGCCCCTTTTGCATGAAATACAGCACTTATTGTCTACGTTTACAAATGTTTCCATCAGAACCGTCCAAATAGTACAGCAGAGCATATGAGCAGTGGCTTAGAGGGAGTGCGTCATCGCATGAGCGTCGAGGAGCAAATGGAGCGGATTCGGCGGCACCAGCAGGGTGCGATGCGAGAGAGAAGGAGGGAAGATGGTTCTCTTTCCCGCAGTCTTTCCTTCACCAAAGACACCCCTCATTACTACACCCTGCAGGTAGCAACATCACCTGGATACTCCTTTATACACTGCAGATGCAGCAAAATTATGTGTTTCTGTATTAAACCCTCCCGCGGTGCTGGATTTAAGTTGAAATTCTATCATTTTGCATAGAACTAAGTGTAATATTGTGATTTTTAGTGATGTTATGTGGCTTCGTTAGTGTTTTTTAGGCAATTCTGATAGTTTGGGTCGCATGCTGGCATTTATTATGGATGGAAACTGTTTGTTGCATTATAATGGTTTTATAGGGACGTACTTTCAGACATTGTTAGAACAACCTTCCATTTAGCCATTTAATGCCATTAGCCTCAATGTTCATCTCCTCTCTCTCTCTCTCTCTCTCTCTCTCTCTCTCTCTCTCTCTGTGTATTAGATGAGCACAAAAAGAAGGGAGCTGTCAGTTGGAGACTCGAATCAGATCAAAGCCACTTTGTTCAAAGAGAACTGCAAAGCAGTGGAGGTAACACGACAAGAGCTGAGACAGCAGAAGGCTTCCTTGTGTTTAAATGATTCTCTCGCTCCTTCAGTCTGAGCCCATAGCACCCTGTGTTCTTTTCTTTTTCCTCTTCTAACAGCAGGAGCAGGGGGATCGGCTGTCAGAGTCAGTGTTCGGTGAAAAGGTCTCTGAATCTCGCCTAGAGAAACGTAAACCCCTGGGCACTGAGGACAGGTGTGTGTGTGTGTGTGTGTGTGTGTGTGTGTGTGTGTGTGTGTGTG
>JAAIIK010000017.1:530657-544607 GCA_014706435.1 Silurus glanis | reverse complement strand
TATATATATATATATATATATATATATATATATATATATATATATATTATACCTGGCATGGATAAAACAGCATTTTCAGCTAATGTGACACCTCGTTGTTTGTGCTCCCAGGCGGCTTCAGCTACATCCCTAAACGCTGACACATGAAGGTGGTCCTGAAGGAGAACCAAAAAACGCAGCCTTGTAGAGCAGCGAGAGGCCACACCGACAACCCAGTCGCCGTTCATGCCATCGCTCTATTTAACCAACTGCCACAGAAGAATTAGACAAACAGGTTACCTTAGAGTTATCAATGTTATTATTTATGATATTTTCATGTTTTATTGTGTTTATGATGATCGCAAGTTTTATTCTGTGTTCGAATAGGCATTTTTTTATAAAAGGATAAACACAGTGCTGTGAGGAAGGTCTACTGATTTACAGATTTATTATTCAGAGCAGCCACGTTCGCTTCAGTGGGGGGAAAGTGGGTTAGAGCGCCATCCTCTCTCACATACACACCCACAGGCTCGTTACTTCAGATAGCCAGGAGTTATGCACAGGATCTGCTTTTTTTTTTTTTTTTTTTTGTTTTGTTGTTTTTTTTTTGTTGTTTTTTTTTAAAGTCTGACTCTTTTACCGTTTACCGTAAGAACACAGTTTTAGCATTCATATCTTTTGCACTGTATAACACCTCACAACTTTTTTTAAAAACGTAGTAACGTGTGGATATTATCTGTACAGAACGCATTCAGTGTGAATGAGCTCATTAAAAGCACTGCTGTACCACTGCAGGTGAAGATTCCACAATTTTAGCTTTGTAAAGAAAGTTTAGTCTGTGATTTCCCCAACAGAACATTCATGAACATTCATTTTATATTTCTATGGCTGAGATATATTTAACTAAAGTATTAAAGAGAGTATTAAACAAACAGATTTGGTTTAGTGTGGTCTCTGTCAATGTCGGGGTCCAGATCTAGAGAAGTATAGCACATGTAAAGCTAAAAAGCAATAACCAGGGTTTCGGTGTTAACTTTATTGTAGAAGATGTAAAGATCATATTGTATATAATGTACACCGTACGATAAAATTATAAAAGCTTATCTAAGGAGTCAATATGCAAATCTCATCTGTTTTATATCATGTGAAATAAATGTTGTTATAAAAGATGTCTGTAATGTCTTTTTATTATTAATATTTATTTAACCGGCTCTGTATCGGACATTAACCTGGTAGTGATGATGTAACAAGAAGGAAATCGGTACCGGGTATAAATTCACTGGACAGCAGTGGATCCTACCAGCCAGTGTCCAACCAATTTACACACAAATAGTGAAGGTCACAGGAATTGGGGCTTTAACTGGAGCTTGCTAGTGGTCATCATTGGGATTGGGAAGATTATAGCCTGTAATCGTGTCATTAAATCTCATCACTTTCGCAGATATTTATTATGCACTATTATTGCTCACTTATTTGTTTGTATTAACATTTTACCTGTATCTTAAGTCAAAAAGATGTATTTTGCTTTTACCATGACAATCATTTGTAAAGCACAGCTGCTAAACATACTACTTAAGGTAGTGCTACATTTTACAAAGAATTATCTGTCCTTTATCGAGCAGAGCCTGCATTACACCAGGCACATGATTTTTAGTGCCACCTGCTGGACTTCCTAGTCATGTCCTGCAGGTCTATTAGAATCCTTATACTTTATGTATAACCACAAAGTCCTCACAAAATGGATGTCAATTTACTGCCAATTTGGCGCTGCAGAGGAACTGGAGGTAAAAGCTACTAACGTTCCAAACATTTCGTGGGTTGGTGAGTAAATAGCGGATGTGCTAGCTCAGCGGTTAAGGCTCTGGGTTGCTGATCTGAAGGTCGTGGGTTCGAGGCCCTGGCATCCCCAAGCTGCCACTCCTGGAACCTTTGAGCAGGGCCCTTAACCCTCTGTGTTCCAGGGGTGCTGTAGCATGGCTAACTTTACATCGCTTCCTGCATTGCTGGGATATGTGAAGAAATAACTGTGGATCAATAAAGTATTCTAAAATAACAATAATAAAAAAGCAGTCCATGATGTGGCAGCTACATAGTGCACATTTCTGGTGTTAATTGAACTAGGGTTAGTAATTTAAAAAAAAAAAAAATAATAATAATACAATTTATTGTTGCATAAACTGTTCATTTCTATCTTATCTCCATTATTCAAGCAAATGTCTTTACTTCATTTAAAAAAGTACCGCTTGGAATAACGAAGGTAAACAATATTTTGGATTGATTTTCCAGGACAGTGCTGGTCCCCATGGCCTGCACAAAGCCAGCAATTACTTCATGGTCAATATTTGGTGGAGCCCAAATCACCACCCAAATGTTGTAGGTTGTAACTCGTAATTCCCGACTTTCAAACAGGAAACCTTTTTAAAGAAACACTTGGAATTCCTACTTCAATAGTCAGCTCAGGCAATGACGTCAAACCAACATGGCTGCTCCCATCACAAACACTACAGCGATCATGATTATAGCAAAGTTTAGTGCTTTGAAACTTTCTAAACTTCTGGCAACATGGTTTGCCATCACCTTCCTTCTAGAGAATTGTAATTTAATGTGTCATCATTTTTTTTCATGTTTTGGTATTATTTTAACTTTTAGCATTCGGGGTTTTTTGTACTCTATTATTATTATTTAATTTTGTTGTTGTTCTGCTTGGCTTTATTGTTACGTGTGTTTAACAGTGAAATGATGACGATACCTGTATGTTATTTAAAATATTAATAAACTAAAGGGAAAAAACTTTAGCAATATTCCATTAAAATGTGTGGTACTGTATATACACTTTCACTTTATAAATCTGCACACAACAAAGACTCTACATTTCAGTCTTCTGGTGTAGACAAAAATAATTGGACAAACTGGAATACAGTGGAAATGGTGTATAATTAGCGCTTTATTATATGCATTATATTTATTTACTACCAGTTTATCATTATCTAATATATTTTGTCATATGTTCCCTTATGTTTTCTTTTTTATTTATAGTCTTTTTTTTAATCTAATGCACAATTTTCTAAGAAGCCGATCAGGTTTACATTTCAGTGCAAGTTGTATTCTGTATATAAATTTATTTGTGAAAAATAAGAATCTTGTATCTTTATTTCTATAAGAAGATGTAATGATCCCGGGTCATTGTTCTTCATGATTCATTATTAATGCAGTTGTTTTAGTTACAAAAAAATCTTGCAGGAGGATCATTTACATTTTAGTCATCTGTGAATCAGACAGAGTGTTTCAAACCAGACCCACTATTGCGCTCTGTTTTATTTTGATCTGGTTTATTTTGCACCATAAGCGCCGCCATGTTAAAGTGACGTCACCAAACAGTTTTTCCGAATACATGAATTACGAGTCGGAGTACAGATAGAAAGGGTAATAATACATTGTTCAGATGGTTGATTTATTGTCCCACAACATTTCGTTATAAGTATTTCTGAAATAAACGTTTTGAGAATATCAACTGGAAATTGATTTATAATATAAAAATATTGTTTCACTAAATAAGTTAGTGAAATATGATTTAAAAATATATATATATATATATATATATATATAAAATGCAACAAACCAGTTTCTAAAGAGATACAAAACTGATTTTTTGTGGAATGGAGGCTGAGACTGTTATACATATTTTTTTCCGTATGTGTGTTACATTTTTTTGGGTTGAGGTTGAATGTTTATTTACAGTGTTGACTGGTTCTAAAATTGAGATAAGGAAAAGGGATATTTTTTACTTGGATAAAAAAAAAATAAGTTTTCAAGCCAGACAGCTTCAGAACTTATAATATACTCAAATATCTAAACTCCTCCTTTTTGTTGTAACCATGTATGTGTACCCTCTATTTATTTTAATTTTTTTATTTAAAATTTCAGTATTATATTTACGATATTTTATAATATGAATGTAAACTTTTTTGTCTTACAATAAGGTAAAATAAGAATTACAAGTCTGAAAGCCAGCCACTGGAACGCCATCTTTCTTAACTGGGAAGTCGGATATCTTCGAGTTCCTGTTCTGTATTTTGTTGCACGTTTGACCGAGGCAGCGTTTAACCACCACGTGGAGGCACCGGAGCGCTACGTCATCGCGTAAGCTCCGCCCCTCATGTCCCTTTGCTGTGCGCTCGCCTGGTAGCGGCCCGACGACGAGTGATTTCCTTTCTCCTTCCTGTCCCCGAAACTTTCAGCACTGAGTTCCGCGACCCAATGTTAAAGTCCGGCATGGCTTCCGAGACATCCGAGCAGGACTCCCCAAACCCCGGCGACGAGCAGAAGGGCACGTCGAGCCCAGAGGCCCCGCGCGCTCCGGATCAGGAACCGGCTGAGAGCGAGGCTGTAAAGATGGACGAGAATGGCGAGGAGAAGACCACGGCTTCCGACGAGTCCGACGGAACCCCGTCCAACGACGAAGGACTGAGCGGAGACGGACAGGAGGAGAAGGAGATGGACACGGAGTCGGACGCGCCTGAGCTGAAACGCGCCGCGGCTGCGGAGAGCTCGGCCGACGTGACGGGGGAGCCGAGGCAAGAACAAAGGGAGGAGGAGAACGTGTCCTCTCCGCTCGACTGCGCCGCGAGGAAGCCCGAAGACAAAACGGGCACCGAGTTAAAGCGCAGGGCGAGTGTGGAGATCTCCTCCTCCGACGGAGAGCCGCTCAGCCGCATCGACTCCGAGGACAGGTCTGTACTTTACCCTGCCGTCACTTAACACACTTCCCCCGGTGTAACACACACACACACACACTCTGTTCTTTACTGCTGCACATCTCTGTAAAGTCCCCACCACCATGCATCATGACCTCCAACACCACCTGCTTACTTACCCCTGCTGTAGATCAACACTGCTGCAGAAGAAATCCTCATCACTGCCACGCGTGTTTATCATTAGTCTTTGTTTGTTTGTTTAGGGTCTTGTTTTTGTTTTTATTTTAGTGCATCTCTACATCCTTGGGGGTCCATCATAAAGGGGGCCAGAATGAGATGCTGGGTCTAAGTAGAAGAAACGATGTCACCGTGTAATAAACAAGACGGACTGGATACAGAATTAATTCCGAAAATAAAACCAGTAATTAGAAAGTGGACTTGAGACTGATCGGAAGGTTGCGAGTTCAATTCCCAGCTCGGCCAAGCTGTCACTGCTGGACCCTCGAGCAAGACCCGTAACCCATCACTGCTCAGTAATTAACTGTAAGTCACTCTGGATGAGGACGTCTGCCAAAAGCAGTACATTCTGCTCTTGGGTACCTTTGGACCAACGAGTTACTTGGCATCGTTGTTTTTTTGGGCTGTCAGTTCATTTACGCTTGGGATGTGGTTCAATTCATTTTTATTTGTATGTCGCTTTTAACTATGGAGATAGTCTTGAAATCGCTTTCATTAAATTTTAAAAAAATCTATGCGTTTGTTCCTTATAATTGTGGCAAGTCAGTGGTGTCTGTGGGCAAGGAAGAACTCCCTGAGATGGCATGAAGAAGAAGCCTTGAGAGGAAACCATCCTCATCTGGGTGGCACCCAATTTCCATTACAGTTCTATTATTAAGTTGTGCAGTGATGGGCAATTAAATGCAACCTGTGGTCCTGAGTCATTGTAGTAGACTGTAGATTTTACAGTCCACATCCATCTTCAAAGTTCTCGAGTTTCTCAGTAATTTATTGGGTCTTTAGGCTGTTCATGCAGAACCGTCCCCAGCTGCACAGAGGTTCTGCATGAACAGCCAGAGGTTCATCCAGAGGTTCTGTGCCTGGTGTGACTCTCAGGATAGAGTGAAGGTGTGCATCAGTGACTCCCACAAATATGGACTTCCAACATGCAAGGGGTTTGAGCAGGTTATAGGCAGAGATAGGACATTGTTTCAGGATTTTGGCGTAGAAACTGATATAAGAGAAATATATTACCTCACAGGCCGGGTATAATGGATCAGAAGCCTGGAAGCGGCCTGGGGTCTGAGTTTAACACGTCTGTTTTCAAGTTTTTCACTGTAGTAGTCTGTACTGTACACTGTAGTTGGGACACTGTAGTCAATGTTGTTAGACATTGTATACATAGAAGCAGACTTTTGATTGTGTTGTATGAACAGTTTGTGCCAGTTCGGCGTTTTAAGGCAGTGTTGAACAGGGCATTTAAATTTCCAGCAGTTTGAAGCTGCTCTTTAACTCATCAACCATTGATTACAACTCGCAATGTGTTGAAAAATCTACACAAAACTATTTATAAACATAACTACAAACTGGGCTTGAGTTTTGATTGGGGTTTGATTTGAATGTGATCTACTGCACTGTGACCTTTCACTAAGCTGTTATGATGTACTTCATGGCCAAATGTGCATGGACACCTGATTCTTCTCCACAATGCTACTTCATCGTTTTAATCGCAAAATTATATAGAATGTCTTTGTATATTGTAGCATTATAATTCATTTTTATTTGGAACTAAGAGACCCAGCCACTGTTTCAGCATGATAATGAGCCATAAAGACATGGTGTATTGAGATTGAAGTGGAAGAACTCGTGTCCTTCACAGAGCCCTGAAAATCTCACTGGTTTAACTCGAGTCCTCCTTACCAACATCAGTCTGATCTCATTAATGCTTTTGTAGATGATCGAATATAGATTCCCACAGCCACACTCTAAAATCTAGTGGAAAGCCTTTCCAGAAGAGTGGAGTTTATTATAACAGCAATCACAGGGGGTTTCAATCTGAAATGAGATGTTCAGCATTCAGACAGGGTCTGATGGCAAAGGGGGGGGTACACATCCTTTGGGCCATACACATGTGTATGAGTATACAGTGTATCTCAAAATTCAAAAACAGCACCAAAAAGCACCATTCGACTTCTACACCATCGCATGATTGGTAGTTCTGAACCAACTTACACCCTTTTGCCGCCCCCTACTTATATTTTGAGCCAGTTTGGACAATTTACAAAACCTACTTTTGCTAGTTGTTTGTAGGACACTTCTCCTGCCTCTGGAACATTGGTGTCAAATGATTTCCAGAAGCTGCTCCTTAATATTTATGAGGAAGATGCTTTCTAAATAATGTGGACACCAGTTTACTGGTTCTCAGGAACTGTAAGACTGATTGAGCTGAAATGTGATATCCTGCACCTGTGCACTCAATAATATCCTTCACAAAGTGTACCCCGAAGAGACCCTTTTCTCTGGATTCACTTGCATATGTAACATAATGAAGTTTTTTTTTTTCACTCACTCCAAATGTAATTTGCATAGTGTACAAAACAAAACTCCAGTCTTGGAATGTTTGTTGCATCTTTTGGAATGTGGTCTCAAATTCCTCATTCAGAAGCGGCTGTCGGTAAAAACGCTGATGTCGGTGTAAAGAATATGGCCTCCGCCTGCTTCTCAGTGTACAGATCACTGTACAGTTTTATATCATTCAGGAAAAAGGAGATGTTAGAAATTTGTAATGTTTTGGTTTAACATTAATTGACTACAGGCACATTACTGTCCATTCTTAAAATGATTTTTTTCAGTCTTCATAAACAAAATAGTTGCTGTACCAAGTTGCATAAATGGACTGAAAAGATGGATATTATTAGTAGTAATAGTAACAGATCATTAAATTCTGAATAAACAGGTTTCTAGGTTTTCTTAAAGTGTGGGGAAATAACTACTTATCTAATATGATATAAAATTATATACTTATTTATATCGTTTTAGTTACTTAGTTACTGCAAATGACTAAAATCCTGATTAAAAATAAAAAATAGACAAATATATAATATATAGGGTAATCAACATCTTTGTTAATTGTATAACATTTAACAACTGTAGTGAATATTAAAATTAAACATTTGTATTGTGATATCGTGGTCACGATATCACATCGGTTAATAAGATGAAAATTACTTAGCTGTTACTACTGACGCTGAGATTTGCCTCAGTAGTAAATCCTTTATTAAATGCTTAATGCTTTTTATATTAATTAATTTCCTGTTCTAAAGCCAGGGTATATGATTGTAACGGATTGGTACCACAGTTTTACTGATTTAAGTCCAAGGAAACCTGCAGAGTTTAAGCGAACTGTATAAACCGCGACCCGTGTAGCGTTTGTAAACCCTGTGGGTGGTTTTGGTGATGGGAAGCTTCTGGAACTCTTCTATTCCTCTGTTAAAACATGAGTGAATAAAAGCATGACAGAGGCACAGCCTCCTCTAAAAGCCTATTCTCCTTTTCATGTGGCTTCATTCTTCCTGTTGGCATTGTTTTGTCTTAGAGAGGGGCAAGAAGGCACGTTTCACAGTGGTGCAGCCCGCCCATTTTCCCCTCACAACTGTTGTTAACCCACAACCCACTCCCTTCATCACCGAAGCTGCTAGCAGTGCTTTTCTCTGCTATGCCAACTTTCATAAATGCCAGCTTTTGGTTTGCAGATTTGTGACCAAAACTATAATGAGTGGTGTAACCCAGATGAGGATGGGTTCTGTTTTGAGTCTGGTTTCTCTCAAGGTTTTTTCCTCATACCACCTCAGGGAGTTTTTCAACTGAATTGAATTAATTATTGATCCTGTGAACCACCCCACAGTCCTGCAGCAGGTTCCCAAATCTCCTTTGACCATCAGCTCTCTACTGCAGTTCTCAGTTTTATACTTCTAGGACACAACCTTCATCTCACAGGTCCTTTGCGACGAGCGATGGGGATTATCTGTCCTGGACCTCGAGGTCTCCCAATTCTGACCTGCATTTCTGCCTGTTTGAGAATCAAGCAGCTAATCTTGTAGCATTATACAAAAGACAACCAGCAGAATGTTCAGTCTCATGCTGTGGTGTTATCTTGATTTTATGTGAAATGCGACAACGTTTCTCCAGAACCCTGGTGCTACATAAAACAACATAGAGCTACATCACACAACATAGAGCTACATCACACAACATAGAGCTACATAACAGAAAGCAGAACTAAGGAATAAGTAAGTTGTCTGAGTCACATAAAGTGCACTGTGTGCAACCGAGTGCAAGACAAAAGACCAGACAATACAGGACAGTGTGGGACAGATACACAAAACACATAATAGCTCCGACAAGTTCAGTTCAGTAACACACAGTTGGGTGTGTGCGTGTGTGCGTGTGTGTGTGTGTGTGTGTGTGTGTGTGTATGTGTGTGTGTTTCTGAGTTTAGTTCTGTGTGTTGAGGAGCCTGATGGCTTGAGGGCAAAAACTGTTGCACAGTCTGGATGTGAGACCCGAATACTTCAGAACCTCTTTCCTGATGGTAGGAGAGTGAAGAGTGTGTGTGAGGGGTGTGTGGGGTCGTCCTCAATGCTGTTGGCTTTTGCGGATGCAGCATGTTGTGTAAATGTCCGTGATAGAGGGGAAAGAGACTCTAATGATCCTCTCAGCCGTCCTTGTGATCCTCTGTAAGGTCTTGCGATTCGAGACAGTGCAGTTCCCAAACCAGGCAGTGATGCACCTGCTCAGGATGCTCTCGATGGTCCCTCAGTAGAACATGGTCAATAAGTTGAGATGCTGCTGGGCTTTCTTGCTGATGGAGCTGGTGTTGAGTGACCAGGTGAAGTTCTCCGCTAGATGAGCACAAAGGAATTTGATGCTCTTGACGATCTCCACGGAGGATCAATGACTGATCAGTAGAGAATGGCCGCTCTGTGCTCTTCTAAAGTCATCAACAATCTCTTTGGTTTTGTGAATGTTCAGAGACAGGTTGTTGGCTCTACACCAGGCTAGTTAGCTGTTGCACTTCCTCTCTGTATGTTGACTCGTCGTTCTTGCTGATGAGACCCACCACAGTCGTGTCATCCGCGAACTTGTTGGTCGGTTGAGCTGTGCATTGCTACACAGTCGCGAGTCAGCAGAGTGAACAGCAGTGGACTGAGCACACAGCTCTGAGGGGCCTGTTCTCAGGGGGTCTGTTCTCAGTGTGTTGGTGCTGGAGATGCTGTTCCCGATCTAGGACTGACTGGGGTCTCTCTCAGTCAGGAAGTCCAGGATCCAGTTGCAGATGGAGGTGTTCAGGCCCAGTAGGCTCAGGTGCTGAGTTATGATTGTGTTCAATGCATTCGTACGTATGTGTCTTTGTTGTCCAGGTGGGTGATGGCCAGATGGAGGTCATGGAGATGGCATTTTCGGTGGAACGTTTGGACGATACGCAAACTGCATGGGGTCCAGTGAGGGTGGTAGCTGGGTCTTGATGTGCTTCATGACCAGCCTCTCAAAGCACTTCATTGCGATGGGTGTGAGTTCGACGGAACGATAGTCATTGCGGCAGGAGACTGTAGACTTCTTTGGCACAGGGACGATGGTTGTTGTCTTGAAGCACGTAGGAACAAGGCGCTGCTCAGGGAGATGTTGAAAATGTCAGTGAAGACATCAGCTAGCTGTTCTGCACATTCCCTGAGCACTCTGCCAGAAATGTTGTCTCCTCCTGCAGACTTCCGTGTGGTAGGGTTGTGAGGTAGGGTTATCAAGATTGATGAGGGGTGATCTAGAGTGCTGGATATGAATGGAACAATGGATAAACACTATTACTCCAAACAGCAGAAAACTTGGAAAGTAGTTTCCAAGTAACTACAGTTCTGCCTTTTTCTTCCAAGGACATAACTGCAGGAGGGAACTAAGGCCACACTGTCATGTTCAATCATTTCCCATAAGTTGTTCATCCACACTGAAATGTCTGAAACGCTTGCATGCCTATACTACACATAAGCAGAGCCTAAACTGCTTTGACCTGCATCATTTCCGCCTGCTGTTTATTTACTAAATGAGTAAAAATGCATTAACGGTTTTGAAAGTCTCTGTTTTCACAGTCCATAGTGCAACGTGAAACCACGTTTTCAAATTTATTCACTTTAGAGTTTTTGTTGACTGAAAGCGTGGTCTCGGTGTGGAAGGAAAGCCAAAATGGAGAGAAAATTATGCATTTTTAAACAAAAATTTATTAGTGTGGACATGACCTCAATTTGTGAATGGGGGCTGAAATTATACCGGACTACATGCAGCAGAGCGGTGGTCAAAACAATCATTCATACAAGTTGTTTGGGTTTGTTATTTTATTGCTTTATACATAATTTGCACAGAATTGAGAAAATCTTGTCCCTAAATTGTTGCTATGTGACACAAATGCAACATAAACTGGATGTCTGTGTTCGTAGTTAGTGTGAACTCATCTAATTCATCTAAACACTAACATACACCTGCTTTTCTGATCGTGTAAGTCTCTGTATATTTTTTTTAGTATCAGCAGCACCCTGATGGACATGGAGAGCACAGCGTCCAGTGGACGCTCCACACCGGCCATGATGAACGGCCACGGGGGAGCAGCTCCAGCATCTACCAAAGGTTCATCATATCCCTGCTGTTGGGATCAGTGCCCTCTGCTCTTCACCAGTAGCCCAGACCTGGCAGAACACATCCGCTCAGTCCACGTGGATGGTCAGCGTGGAGGGGTCAGTAACAATTTACAATCCTGATTTTTCTTAGTCTTTCTTAAGTAAAAAATAAAAATTATAGTTACAGTCATGTTTCTTTAATGCTATTCTGCTAGGCTAGCTTTCTTTTTACCGTTTTACTGCGTCTTTCATCCTTTACATTGCCCACACATTCTTCAGCTTTTTTACAGTTGTATGCAAAAGTTTAGGAATTCCTGACAATGTCCATGATTTTCATTTATAAATATTTGGGTGTTTGGATCAGCAATTTCATTTTGATCTATCAAATAACTGAAGGACACAGTAATATTTTAATAGCGAAATTAGGTTTATTGGATTAACAGAAAATGCGCAATATGCATTAAAATGAAATTAGACAGGTGCATAAATTTGGGCACACCAACAGAAAAACCACATCAATATTTAGTAGAGCCTCCTTTAGCAGGAATAACAGCCTCTAGACGCTTCCTATAGCCTGTAATGAGTGTCTGGATTCTGGATGAATGTATTTTGGACCATTCCTCCTTACAAAACATCTCCAGTTCAGTTAGGTTTGATGGTTGCTGAGCATGGACAGCCCACTTCAAATCACCCCACAGATGTTCAATGACATTTAGGTCTGGGGACTGGGATGGCCATTCCAGAGCATTGTACTTGTTCCTCTGCATAAATGCCCAAGTAGATTTTGAGCAGTGTTTTGGGTTGTTGTCTTGTTGAAATATCCATCCCTGGGGTAACTTCAACTTTGTGACTGATTCCTCAACATTATTCTCAAGAATCTGCTGATATTGAGTGGAATCCATGCGACCCTCAACTTTAACCAGATTCCCAGTACCGGCACTGGCCACACAGCCCCACAGCATGATGGAACCTCGCTCAAATTTTACTGTGGGTAGCAAGTGTTTTTCTTGAAACTCTGTTCTTTTGCCGCCATGCATAACGCCCCTTGTTATGACCAAATAACTCAATCTTTGTTTCAATCAGTCCACAGCACCTTATTCCAAAATAAAGCTGGCTTGTCCAAATGTGCGTTTGCATACCTCAAGCGACTCTGTTTGTGGCGTGTGTGCAGAAAAGGCTTCTTTCGCATTACTCTCCCATACAGCTTCTCCTTGTGCAAAGTGCAGTGAATTGTTAAACGATGCACAGTGACACCATCTGCAGCAAGTTGATGTTGTAGGTCTTTTTGTAGGTGGTCTGTGGACTGTTTTTGACCATTCTCACCTTCGCCTTTGCCTCTCCAAAATTTTATGTGGCCTGCCACTTCTGGCCTTAACAAGAACTGTGCCTGTGGTCTTCCATTTCCTCACTATGTTCCTCACAGTGGACACTGACAGCTTATATCTCTGCGATAACTTTTTGTAGCCTTCCCCTAAACCATAATATTGAACAATCTTTGGTTTCAGGTCATTTGAGAGTTGTTTTGAGACCCCCATGTTGCCACTCTTCTGAGGAGAGTCAAAGAGAACAACAACTTGCAATTGGCCACCTCAAATACCTTTTCTCATGATGGGATGCACCTGTCTATGAAGGTCAAGGCTTAATGAGCTCACCAAACCAATTGTGTGTTCTAATTAATCAGTGCTTAGTAGTTACAGGTATTCAAATCAACAAAACGACAAGGGTGCCCAAATTTATGCACCTGTCTAATTTCGTTTTGATGCATATTGCACATTTTCTGTTAATCCAATAAACCTCATTTCACTACTGAAATGTTACTGTGTCCTTCAGTTATTTGATAGATCAAAATGAAATTGCTGATCCAAACACCCAAATATTTATAAAGAAAAATCATGGACATTGTCAGGAATTCCTAAACTTTTGCATACAACTGTATTTGTCATGAACTCATGTGGTGTGAAATAATCAGTTTGATGCACTACATCATTTCTTACAGTTGTCTAAAGTCTTAACATTATTATTTATAACTGCTTATTTCAAATACATGCTTTACTGGGATTGAGGATGTTCCAAAAATAAAATCAGGTCCACTGTAAATGTGTTCATATTCAGACCAAGTTGATTTAGAAATACTATTACTGTACATTTGTGTTTGTTTTTTTTTGCATTTCCTTGTTTCATACTTGTTTGTTTCTTTTATTTGTTTTCACCTAAAAAGTGAGCTTGAGTTATAGATGGTAAGGCCGTCATTACTAGGGCCTAACCCATATACCAGTAGGCCGTTATTAATGTCCATCTGCCGTACTGGCATTGGAACTCGGCCAGGAAATAACAGCTGATGTTAAATATTACATAGGAAAATAATCTTTTATTGTTGGTGTAGCATGGCCACAACTGAACAATGTTAAACATTTGTGTTCCTTCGAGAAACTTTACACAACATCCTTCAAATATGTGTCAACAGCTACACACATGTGTGTGTCTATGTGTATATGAATATATGCTGGTTTCAGAGATTCTTTGTGTGTGTTGTTTATGTAATATATATTGTTTTTATAATGCACTGCATATTAGATAGATAGATAGATAGATAGATAGATAGATAGATAGATAGATAG
>JAAIIK010000017.1:482967-508299 GCA_014706435.1 Silurus glanis | reverse complement strand
TCTATCTATCTATCTATCTATCTATCTATCTATCTATCTATCTATCTGTCTGTCTGTCTGTCTGTCTGTCTGTCTGTCTGTCTGTCTGTCTGTCTATTTGAAAGAATTACAACATATCGATGACACATGACATGCAAAAAATACTCAATTTTGTTTAGAAATTTGTTTTCTGTTTGCAGAACAGAGGCATAACTAGTACCATATACATGAAACATTCCATCAAAAATATTTAAATAGTAAGAAAGCTCAATTTTCTAGTTTCTACAAAGAATTTTGTGTATTTACTATTCATGCAGGAGACCATGAGAAGCTCCTGGTTTCTTTGTGCTGAAATAGATTTAAAGTGAAAAACAGTCATTTCAAATATATGAGCATGGTAATTGTTACCTTTCTTGGACTTATGTAAAAGGAAACAAAAGAGGTCTGAGCATAAAGTCACCCTAACCCTGTCAGGGAAGTGACAAACTACCCACTCCAAAATGTACATATGAAATGTCTGGCTTTTCTCATGTTCCTGGACTCCCTTAGCTCTTACCCCCACACTTTCACAGGGTTGATGGTGGAGATTTTAAAACGTGAACCTTTTCCTTGTGAGTAGTAAGAGTTGCTGCTATTTGGGTTGAAGGTGACCTCAGCAAATGTCTATACCCTTGAAAAGTGTATTTTAGTGTTCTTTTAACGAGTATAATAAATCCATATTTCAAGTTCATACTTTTAGATTTAATGCTTTAAAACATACTACATTTAAAACTTATGATAACTCTATTTAAAATAGTCACCATAAGTATTATAAGTTAGATAAGTAAAAATATATCTGAGATGCTTTTAGTTGTGCTTTTGAGTGTACACTGACAATTGTTATACGATAAATTTCAGTTCATTTAATAAAGTTCAAAAAGTGTCATTTTATGAAATTCATACTTATGTATGCAATAAAAAATGTCCAACTGAATGCAGATCACAAGTTTTACATCGATAGCGCAGAGTCGTAACTACTGAGCTCCACAAACTCAGAAACAGAGAATTATTTTCTGAGCCAACAATGCTGACGTATGTTCTCTTCAGGAATAATGACATCAAGCATGCATAGCTAAGACAAACATTCTACTACATTCGTTACAGATATAGAGTACACAGACATTAAAATATCACAATTATCACATATAATTTTACTTAGCTGAAAGCTGTGAATGTCTACAATGAATTCACTCAAAGTTTGTCACCAAACTTTAGTAAAAAAGATAAATGAACGTTTAAAAAAAAAAAAGCAATTATCAGTTATATGTCTACTGTATACAATTATATGTACAAATATTTAAATTCTTATTATATTTAAAGCATGAATTAACATATTTTGTGGCTTAAAAAAATACGTTTTAGTAATATAGTAGGCATTATTTGACAAGCATTTGCATTTTTGTTTCAGTTTGTTAAAATGATAATAAACATATACTGTACTATAAATTCTGTTTTCTAAACCCAAACCATGTTTATCAGTTTCCTTTGACAGGTCAATGGTAAATAAAACATCTGCAAAAGTATGTGTAAAGCCTCCTTTTTTGTGACCTGCAGTCGAGCAGTCTGATCTGAATAAATGTTTCAGGTAAAAAAAAAATCCATAATAGTAACAATAAGACATTTTTAACATTGTCTTTTTAAGTAAGATTCAGTTTTACATGCTAACCAATGATCCTTCAGTTTACATTAAGAAAAGCATGTATCGTTTAATGTAATTGTGTGTTAATGTATTAATACTGCCATAGAGTATAATAAATATAATTTTCCCAAAAATATTTTAAAAGTAAACTTAAAAAAAAGTAAAAACATTTCCGGAAAAAAAAACGAAAACAACACAAATGTACTTTTATTATGCTTTACATAATATTTATGCATTTACATTATTTGGCATTTGATGTCTGATGTATGAAGAAACCAAACTGTACTTAGTACTTAGATTAACAGAGCAACACTGCACAGGACTTCCCCTTTCAATGCTTATTGCTGTCTCCATTACCAAAATCAGAAAGTAATCCAGCATGCCACAGCAAATCCTAGGTGGAATTTGTCATTTAAAGGTGCTAAAATTAATTACACCATTATTTTTTAAACCATTGCCAACTCATTATAAGATCATGCACATGGTTTTCATTTGATTTGCTTTGTTGGCAGTTTTTATATTCTCTGTAGGTATTCTGAACCTTTATATATACATAAACCTGCTGTTTAGTGTTTAGTGTTTCTCTTACTATGGTTTTATTTTGTTTCTTTACATATAATTTTAGATTTATTTCTTTGCTTCTATGTTAGAAAACCCTTATACTTTCAAGTAGTTTAAGAACAATCAGCTTCTCACACCTGGAAGATGGAAAATAGCTCAATGCTGTGTGAAAATTTGAGAGAAAAAAATCTTTAACTGTAAATTCCTGAAAGGTTAGCGGCTCAATGCTTATCGGCATGCCGATGCAAAAGGAGTTGGATGGAGTGTGTTTTCACTTGGAGTGGAATAGCACATTTCTGATGGACTTCCTGGACTTGCAGATTAGATTGGGGAACAAGATTGGCTGGTCTGAGAACCTCTGGACTGGAGACAGAGAGGAAAACCAATGCTCAGGGGACGAGTCTGTTACATGGAAACAAGACGCCGCAGTTAGGTTTGCTGTATGTGACAAAAAACAGCCAGGCAAATTAGCAAGAGCTCCAGAAGCAGTAAAGTATTAGGGAATTGGCTAAGCTTTCATCCAAACCTGAAAGGAATTCAGCACCACATCTCTGTTTTTCCCTTGTGAAATGATGTAGAATACTTTGTAGCATTTTTTTAATGCTAAACAGGTAAATAGTTGAATAGATGCTGTGGAAACTCATAGTAAAAAACTAATCACAGTAAAAGAACTAAAATAATTGATAATTATTCTAACTGGAATTTCAGTAATTTGAGACATGTTTAGTTATTTGGTTTTTAATAATTTCTTGGATAATTTTGCAATATGTGTTGCCATTCATCAGGAAGGCACACACACACACACACACACACACACACACAGAAAGAGAGAGAAAGAGAGAGAGAGAGAAAGAGAGAGAGCGAGAGAGAGAGAAAGAGAGAGAGAGAGAGAGAGAGAGAGAGAGAGAGAGAGAGAGAGAGAGAGAGAGAGAGAGCACAACCCAGAAATCAGCATAAAATGGCTTATTATTCTAATAAATTGCGTTTTGCCTGGGAAATGAAAACTTAATGTAAATTATATAACTGCACATAAAATAATCCAGTCAATGACTGTAAACATGTTCTTCACTATTTAGAGTAACAAAATGCTTTCCTGCTGCATTTCTCTAGAATTGTTAGAAGTTAGAAGTGCTGTCTGACATCTCAACTTTTTACCAACATTCCTGCTGTTTCACAAACGTGTGTCCATAAGGTATGAGGAAGAGCTGAAAGTGAGTAGTCATCCTCCCAAGCCCAGGGCTGTGTGCCTCCCCTCGGGCTTAGCCATGTGAAAGCACACTTTTGTGCTTGAGCTCCTGTTCCTCGTGCTGAAGTGGATCCAGACTGTTTTTTCTGGCAGCCCTTACACAAACATAAAGCAATTACATTGCACACTAACCCCTGAATCAAAATGTATGATGCATAGCTTTATTTGGTATTATCAGATAAAATGACAGAAATAAATGGCCATTCTGTTGGATCCCAAAAAGGGGAAGTGAACGATTGAATGAGTAAATCATGTGGCTTTAAAGCAAACAGCCTGCGCACCAGCTGTTCTACGTTGCTTTTAATACCTGACAAGCATAACGTGGGGAAGTTTATTGGCAGCTGATTATTTTTTAAAAGGTGTGTCTGATCAATTAGATAACAGAAACACTATTCAACAAATGGAGCAAAGGGAAGCAAATCAACAGATGATACTTTTAGGAGCAAATTAATTCCAGTTATGTAAGATATAAACTGCAAAAAAAATGAGGAATGCACTAAATGATTATGAATTTCAAAACATATATTAGTTTTAATTAGTTCGATTTCTGGATACAATAGGTGTCATTTAGGCTGAATACTAATACACTGCATAATTTTATGGGTTATTTCTGTTTGATAATTTAATGGCTTGTTCAAGCAAATATATTTAATATAAAAAAATTATTGGTTAGTAATTTTCCTTATATAACTTCTAATTGAAATCCTGGTACATTTTACTGTAAGATTTCTGAAAAACCTTTCAATTTCTAGCTTGTTGTGGGAAATAGGGATTCCTCTGACTGATTTTGTTGGTAGCTGAGGTCAGAGCTCTGCTCTCCAAGGTAAATATGGAACAGAGACAGAGGCTCCACTCCACTCTTACACATTTAACAAGCTTACAACTCAAGTGTCATTACATTTGAACCTTGGTTTAGGTGTGTGTTCATGTGTTTGTGTGTGTGTGTGTGTGTTTTGAAAGCAGATTGTGTACAAGTTGCTAGATTTAACTAAAGTGTTCTTTGCTTATCCATTTCTAAAAACAGAAATGCCACACATTCCATAGCACAGGCAAGCACAAACGAGAGAATATTCACAAATCAAACTGAAAAAGCACTGGCTGAATTCTAGGAAGCTTACTCATAATTGCAATGTTTTCCCCCAGAACCCCAACCAATGAGTTTACTTCTAATTATTTTGTGATTTATTTTTAACTTAATAAATTAGGATTGGTTTTGTTGTTTCCATGATAACAGCTAATACACTGAGCCTGAGTTGGTTAGGTCAACAGCTGTGGCCCATGTGTCCAGAGTCTGTGTCAAAGGCCATCTCTTCCCATAAAACAATGGAGAGCAGGGATTGGTTAGTGAAAAATCTCTCCCCAGAGTCTGTGTGTAGTTCAGCACCCAAAAAGTAATAGAGACTTTATTCAAGCTAAACATTTTAATGGCCTTCAATGAAACATTATAAGTGCGAATCAAGCAAATCAAACAGTAT
Organism: Silurus glanis; assembly: GCA_014706435.1. Classification (NCBI taxonomy): domain Eukaryota; kingdom Metazoa; phylum Chordata; class Actinopteri; order Siluriformes; family Siluridae; genus Silurus; species Silurus glanis. Next base: position 503,360 of record JAAIIK010000017.1, on the reverse strand, counting down.
CAAAAGACTGTTTTCAAATTTTTATTAATTTTTATTTTTTTTTGTGGTCTTTAGTGGTAAGTAAAGTATAAATTAGAACTTTCACATAAATAATGCCTTTAGTCCACCATGATAAGATATTGAATAGCGAAGGATTATTCTCAGTCCAGCAGTGGCACTGGTAGAGTGGTTTTATGCCAGTGTGTGGTTGACAATGATATTGAAGCATCCAAAAATACAGGAGTAGAAAGCATGGTCCCTGTCACTTGCTTGCAAGTTTTTAGACTAAACCATACAATGACAATACATGCTGTAACTGGCAAGTGTATTGAATATTCTGTGTATATTTAGAATTTTGAAATCATTCATCGGCATGAATGCCAGGAGCCAAGGCTAACCAGCAGAACCATCACAGACCCACACCTTCACACTGGGGCCTTGGGCATCCAGAACCCTGTCACTGGTTTACTCGTTGTCCTTGTGTGGAGCATTTTAATCTGCACTGCATAAAGAGAACAAGATGTGTTTTGGAGATGCTCTGGCCCAGTCATCTAGAAATCCAAATTTGGTTTTTGTCAGAGTTGCTCAGATGCAGACATTTGTCCATAATCACTGTTGTTCACTTCACCTGTCATAGCTAATTAGTATACAGTACCTTTAAAGCCCAAGATAGTGGTTTTGCTGCTTTTTGTTTACTGGCTTCTTGTAGATTTGAAAAATTATGCCTGCCATGGTAAAAGAAGGAATCACCACCTACCTAAACAAAATCGACTCTGTAGCATTTATGTTTTTACTGACATGGCTCCACTCAGCTTTTAATATACAAGGAGATTCTGCATTGAGACTCTTCTCTGTCATAGGAACTATGAGAGTCAACTACCCTGTTTTCCATATCCTTGCCTAGCCTTGGAGTGTTTTTGTTGCTATACTAACTTAATAGTATTCTTACTAGGTTTTTACCACTTTAGTTTTATCCCCTTTTTTTAATAGTCCATATACATCTGGAAACTGAGAAGACCAATTGTTGGAGCTATCTGAGAGAACTATTGCCCCATTTGTTGTGCCTGACACAGCAATCGAGCTGTTCTGTGTCTTCTTCGTAATATTTTTTGCTTCATGATGCAAAATGTTTTCAATTGATGAAAGTTAGTTCAGGACTGCAGGCAGGTCAGTTCAGCACCCAGACTCTTCTACTATAAAGTTATTCTGTTGTAATAGATGCAGTATGAGGTTTTGCACTGTCTTGCTGATATATGCAAGGCCTTACCTAAAAAAGACATTGACTGGATTGAAGCATATGTCAGAGATACAGGTTTTTGAACTGAGTGCTGATAATAAACCAGATGTACGAAACAAACATAAATAGCGTCAAACCAAATTGACAGTATTTCATATAGCATGGAAGGAGAGTCTCCTGAGTTATAGAAAAACTCTTAGTGCTGCTAGATCAGCATATTTCTCTACCCTCACAAATAAGTATAATCCTAGATTTTTATTCAGTACTGTAGCAAAATTAACAGGTAATAAAAGCACTGCACTAACATGCACACCATCAATAGATAGTAATCATTTCATGAACTTTTTCAGTAATAAAATTAAAAACATAAGGCAAAAAATCCAGACGATTAATATAAATCCAAACTATTATATAAATAATCCTGTATACAGCACTATAAAAATATAACAGACAATCAATTACAAAGTTTTACTTCTATTCAAGAGAATGACTTAATTTCATTTATTTACTCATCAAAAAATCATCAACCTGGATTCTCGATCCCTTGCCTACAAGTTTCTTCAAACAGATAATTCCAGGAGTAATTATAACTGTTCTAAAAATAATAAACTCCTCCATCAGCACTCGTTATGTACCTGAATCCTTCAAGCTGCTATTTATCAACCCCCAATTAAGAAGCCTGAACTTGACCCTTGTCATCTGTCAACTATAGGCCAATATCAAACCTCCCCTTTATCTCCAAGATTTTAGAAACAGTTGTAGCACTGCAGTTATGCTCACATCTACTTAGGACTTATCATAGAGTTAGTTAAGGTGGTAAATGACCTGTTATCTGATTAGGGTTGAGTCTCCTTACTTGTTTTGCTTGACCTTAGTGCAGCTTTTGACACCATTGATCATAATCTCCTCATTGCTAAACTAGAAAACGTTGTTGGAATAAAGGGAATAGCTCTCTCCTGGCTTAGGTTTTATCTGAACGTTTGCTATCAGTTTGTTGATGTAAATGGTTAGTTCTCAACACTCTCTGAGGTAAGGTTTGGTGTTCTGCAAGGATCTGTCTTAGGCCCACTGCTTTTGTCTTTATATATACTGCCTCTTAGTGAAGTTATACATAAACATGGTATTCGCTTCCATTGCTATGCTGATGATACACAGCTATATATTTTAGCAAAGCCAGATGAGAGAGATCAGCTTAAAAAATGTTGTGGAGTGTGTTAAGGACATTAGACAGTGGATGCTTGATAACATCCTTTTGCTCAACTCGGATAAGACGGGAGTACTTTTACTAGGACCACATGCAGCTAGAAGTAAACTTTCTGATTATGTATCATCTCTGAATGTTTTTTCTGTCTCAGTGTGTACAGCAGTCAAAGACCTTGGTGTGATTATTGACCCTAGTCTTTCCTTTGAGGCTCATGTGAGTAACATCAACAGGCTCACCTTCCTTCACCTTACAGGATCCAGAAAAACTAGTTCATGCTTTTGTTACATCTAGATTAGACTACTGTAACGCTTTACTGTCTGGGTGTTTGAGTAAGTGCATAAATAGAGTAAGCTTTAGTTAGTTTAGAATGCAGCAGGAAGAGTACTTACTTTTACTAAATAAAAAAACAAAAACAAGTAACTGCATCACTTCCTGAATTACTTTCCATTTTTAGCATTCACATTTTATTTTAATACATGAGCAATAACTAAAGAGCCAGACTGCAGTGGAAACTTTAAACAAATAATAATCCAATCTAGGACTCTGGAGCTGTGAGAGAGCAACTTTATCCCTCTAATTGTTTTAGGAAGTTTTTGTGTGCAGAGTGCAATCAGGGACTCTTGCAGAAAAAGCTATAACAGTGCAACTGAAAGGGAGTGCCAGAAGGTAGCATAGGCATGAGTGCAGCCTGGGACAGAAAATAGCCAGCCTCTCCACCTTCACCAAACCTGAGTAAATTCATGAGAATGGGAGTAGAAGGGGGTGGTGAGAACATCCAAACTTTCCAGCATACCAAACTCTCTATGTCCATGATCCTTCCAGATCTGCATCTATTTAAAAAAGGCTTAACAAAACAAACAGGTTTTCAGCTTTGATTTAGAGACTGAGACTGTTCCTGATTTCAAAATAGTAATTGGTTCGCTGTTTCATAACTATGGGGCTTCATATGAACAAAACTCTTTATAGGTCATTAATAATATTTTATAGTAACTGTGATATCTTACTAGGAGCCGATGCAGTGTGTACGGTTAGGCTTCTGCTGCTGCACTCTGGACTACCTGAATCTTATCAATGCATTATAAGAACACTAATGCAAGCAGGAATTACAGTAATCTACTGTGTAGCAAGATGTAACAATAGCACGTAGCAGATTTCTTTTATCATGTACAGTGGGGGAAAGAATTATTTAATCCCCTGCTGATTTTGTACATTTACTTCTCTCAAAGAAATTAACAGTCTAGAATTTTTATGGTAGGTTTATTTTGACAAAGAGAGAAAGAATATAAAAATTGAAAGGTGAGGGATCAGCCCAGAATTACATGGGAGGAGCTTGTTAATTATCTCAAGGGAGCTAGGACCACAGTCACCAAGAAAATTATTGGTAACACACCAAGGTCCCTTTGCTCAATAATGCACATAAACAGGCCATCTGAAGTTTGCCAGTGAACACCTGAATTGTTCAGAGAAGGCTTAGGAGAATGTGATATGGTCAGATGGGACGAAAATTTTGCTCTTGCCGTGTTTGGAAATGCTGAATATGACCCCAAGAACACCATCCCCACTGTTAAACATGGATGAGGAAACATTTTGCTTTGGGGCTGTTTCTCTGCTAGGGGTACAGGAAGACTTCACCACATTAACAAGGCCATGAACTGTAGAATCTTGGATGAGAACCTTCTGGCTTCAGCCCATCGTGGATGGATCTTCCTGCATGACAATAACCAAAAACCTACGGCCAAAGCAACAATCTGATGGTCTTGAATCCCATTCCAGTGATGTGCAGGTCTACAATCTTGTCCCTGATGTCCGTTACCAGCTCTTTGGTCTTGACCAATGGTGGTGGAGAGTGTTTTTTATACACATAATGAGTTAATATTAGGAACAATTTTCTAAAGTGACAGGACTAATTTGGGTCTGTGGAAGTCAGAATTCTTGCAGGTTGGTACGGGATCAAATACTTATTTCACTGAAATACAAATAAAATTTTATATAATATTCTTTTTTTCTTGTATTTTTCAATTTTCTTTCTCTCTCTGTTAGAATAAACCTTTCATAAAAATTCTAGATGTTCATTTCTTTGAAAGGGGGTAAATGTTTAAAATCAGCAGGGGATCAAAACCCTGCCACTTTCAGTACTTCAGGGTACTGCCAGCTTCAGTGAACGCCCTGCTCATCCGTTACCATAGCGGACTTGGAGGGTTCGCCAACTCGCAGGAGGCCCCTAGAGCTGCACCAGGGCATAAGGTCCGGCTCTAGGTATACCACAGAGGTCAGTCTTGAGAGACTGATTCCCTAAAGAGACGATCGCCTGGAGGTTCTACTAGATGTATCTCGATGGGCCCTGCACACTGTAGACAGAGGCTAGTCAATTCAGTCTGCCCTGGCTCAGCGGGGTGTGCCCCACCTTGGCTCAGGCTCTGGTCAATATGCATACTTTTATGCATCCATCCATCTAGCAAGCTGGTCTGTTAACCCTGCCACACTCAGTGCTTCAGGGCATGGCCAGCTCCAGCAAAAGCCTTCACCGTTTGTGCCTGGTACCGCAGCGGATGTTTGCTGCCTTTTAGGAGGCCCCTAGAGCTGCACCAGGGCGTAGCTCCAGTTCTAGGCACACCAGAGGTCAGTCTCGAAAGACTGATTCCCTTAACAGAATATCTAGCGGCCTGCGAGATGTGTCTTGATGGGTCCTGCGAGTGCTTTTTCCATTACTGATAACCACCTATCAGGCGTAGTATGGGATTCGACCGTTATGCGGGCACAGTTCCCCGCTTGTGTCGAATCCATCCTTACGGCCGTCAAGAGCGTGAGGGAAGACCAGTCACTTACTGTAAAGCAGCTTTAAGAATGCTGGGTCTGAGGGCTCCTGTACATGAGACCCCTCCAGTGGTGGTTCGAGCCCGAGGGTTTTCTCAGAGGGGCAATCCACTCTGTACGATCAAATCATGTGGCAAGTCCTACGTGCCTTAGATGTGTGGAGAGATCTTTAGTTCCTGTCTCAGGCCCCGTGCTGGGAGTTCCTGTTTGTTACATAATGTGTAACGTAGAAGCATTAAGGTCATAAATGGTCATGGATGGCTGCTTTGGGGAATGCCCCATCACCCATGGCATATCAATCGCCTAGAGATGCTGCCCGTGCTGCAAGTATCAAAGCATTTCCTTCCAGACCTCCAGGGCTATCATGTGTTGGTCCAGACGGACAATACATTGGTGGTTCCTACATCAGCCACCAGGGGGGTCTGCGATCTCGCCTCCTATACAAGCTGGCATGTCAGAGTCTCCTGTGGGTCCAAGGGAGGCTGCTCTCCTTAAGGGCAGCATATATCCCAGGCCACTTAAACAAGGGAGCAGACGCCCTCTCAAGACAAGGGCCAAGGCAGGGAATGGTGACTTCACCCTGAGGTGGTGGAGCAAATTTGTGGGAGATTTTACAGAGCTCAGGTGGACCTTCTTGTGACTCGAGAGACATCGCACTGTCCCCTCTGGTTCTCTATGACACCCCCAGCACCTCTAGGGCTGAGGCCACGCCTTTGCCCCTGTCATGTTGCTCCTGGGAGTTCTGAAGAGAGTTTGCATGGACGGAGTCCGTCTCCTTCTGGTGGCCCCATGGTTGCTGGACAGGCCATGGTTTACAGACCTGGTAGCCCTTCTCAAACACCCTCCCTGGTAGAGTCCTCTCAGGAGAGATCTTCTCTCTCAGGCAGGTGGCACAGTATGTCACCCCCACCCAGAGCTATGGAAGCTGTGGCACAGCTCCTAGACTCCGGTGGTAAAGACCATCCTCCAATCCAGAGCTCCCACCATGAGGAGGTTGTACACCGCGAGATGGCGCCTGTTCACGGCATGGCATGATCTGCACCAATTGGATCCAGTTAACTGCCCAGTTGGTTCAGTGCTGGAATGCCTTCAGGAACAGTCTGCCAAAAGGTTTACTCCTTACTAAAAGTCTATGTGTCCGCCATTGTGGCGTACCATGCCCCCCTTGTGGAGCAGTCGCTAGGTAGAACCTGTTAGTGACACTTTTTCTCCGTGATACCACAACTAGAGTGCCTGTATGAGACTTTGTCTTCGTTTTGGATGCCCTACCGTAGCCTCCCTTCAAGCCTTTGGCCGAGATGCCTTGTAGTTCCTTACAGTCAAGACTGTGTTCATCCTGGCCATTTCCTCTCTCAAGAGAGTGGCAGATCTTTAAGCCCTTTCTGTTGCCCCCTTTTTCCTGGAGTTTACTCCAGGCATGGCCAGTGCCTTCCATTAACGTAGAACAGGGTATGGTACCTTCGGTTGACCCAAAACCTGTTATGCTCCAGGCATTCTTCCTCCTCCTTTCCAGGCCCCAGACCAGAACCTGCAGATACTCAGCAGATGGATTGTGGATGCTATTTTATTTTTTTTATTTTTTTATGTAAATGAGATCAATGTAAGTGCCTCTGGATAAGAGCGCTGGTCAAATGCCATAAACGTATCTATTATAACTGTTTACAAAATATATATATATTTATATATATTTTTTTTTTTTTTTTTTTTTTTTTACAAACATTTGAAAGACTAAAGGGGAATTTATCTGGACCATATTGCATTAGATGTATTCATAGTGCCCATTGGCAGTGGAAAAAGTGGTTCATCACCTTCTCGAAAGGAAGTAAGATTATATGCATTTTCCAGATCTAACTTTTTTGTGAAGAATTGTTGACTGACAAAGGTGATGACAACCACCCAACACATCATTGGCACCCAACTAACTGTCATTGACAACCCTCACCATAGTAGATGTCTGCACAGAGCCCACAAGATCATTAAGGACTCCTCACATCCTAGTCACAAACAGTTTGAGCCTCTCCATCTGGAAGGAGATACAGGAATATTTACACCAGAACCAATATATTCAGGGACATATTTTTCCCAAAAACAACACCCTACTGAACTCTACACTACACTATAAAGACAATGATGTGTTATTAATTATAATGCATTATTAATTTAGTTGTTATCAACAATCAGTTCTCCTTCACTCTGCACAATCTGTATCATCACTGTACAATTAAAAGTATATATAATGTAAATTTACAGCATATCTGATATATATCTAATATATATGTATACCTGTTACCTGTATATGTGTTATCCTGGTAGCATTGTAAATACTTTCATATCTTGTATTTTTCTGCATATATTGTATATTTATTTATTTGCTGTACATATATTTATATATTTACCTGAACTTATCTATTTGCACAATGCTATGATTTGCACTTTTGTTAGATGCTATGCTGCATTTAGTTCCAGTGTGCCTTGTGCTATGCAGAAGTGGAAAGAATAATAAAATATTCTACTCAAGTAAAAGTAAAATCTTACTTATAGTACAAGGTATTGGTGTAAAGATTTACTCCAGTAAAAGTAAAAAGTAACTCATTTAAAATTTACTCACAGTATACACTTTATTTAAAAGCAGGGGTGGGGTGGGGGATTTCTAGTGTAGTTCGAACAGGACAAGGAGATATAAATCTCAAACTAGTTGCTTAAAATATAAGAAAGAAAAAACACCACAGTCAATAACTTGAGTGTAATGTGTGTTATGCACTTTCAAAGCAAAAAAAAATATTTTGTTATAATGTAATTTATGATAATGGGTGAAATCGCAAATGCAGTTTGAGAATTCAGATATTGAGCACACGCATTAAACAACTTTTGATTCAACAGCATTTTTACTTTATGCTGGGTCTGCACAACTGGTGTCTGTCTTGTCTGTCTCTATCTTTCTTGTGAGTTTAGCGCGTTTGTTCTTGCACATCAATCAATGAGTCCAGTAGTTTCTGGGTGCGATTTTTTTTGCTCGCATTATTTCTATTTATTTGACAGAATGTAAAATTACAGATCATATGCCATGGTAAGAGAGGTTTGGAGTGAGTAGAGCCCAGGGCTAAGCATACATTTTTACAGCGATCAGACATAATATTAATGCATTATAAGGTTATGACCGGTGAGTGAATGACACTGATTATCTTTTCATCATGTCAGTTTTTAGTGGGTGGGATATATTAAGCAGCAAGTAAACATTTTGTACTCAAAGTCGATGTGTTAGAAGCAGGAAAAATGGGCAAGCGTAAGGATTGGAACGAGTTTGACAAGGACCTAAATGGCTAGATGACTGAGTCAGAGCGCCTTCAAAACTGCAGCTCTTGTGGGATGTTCCTGGTCTGCAGTGGTCAGAATCTATCTAAAGTAGTTCAAGGCACGAACAGTGGTAAACTGGCAACAAGGTCATGGGCAACCAAGGCTCACTGGTGCACGTGAGGAGCGAAGGCTGGATTGTGTAGTCTGATCCAACGGACGAGCTACTGTAGCACAAATTGCTAAAGTTAATACTGTTAATGCTGGATGGGTCAGGACTGTTTTGGGACAAACACAATATTAGGCAAGTGGTCATAATGTTATGTCTGGTCGGTGTAAGGTGCACTCACGACAGTGGTGAGTAAGTGTTCAGTAGGTGAACCTGGTGTGGCATCGTCCGGACACTGAATATCCAGTTACACAGTGGTGGTTTCAGGTGCAAACCTCTGAGCTTGTTGTCTAGTCTAGGGGGCTATATGATGTTAAATGCTAAGCTGTAATCTACACGCAGCAGTCTCACATAGGTCTAAGGCTTATTAACAAAAGGGTCATGTGTAATGCAGTGGAGATCTGTTATAATGGCAGGTTTACTGCAGAGAGTCTAAGGTGATAGGGAGCAGGGATGCAGAATAAGTTTCTGACCTGCTGTTACATGCTGATAATGGCATTGAGTGCCACAGGTCTCCAGTCATTATGACATTATGTACGGTATGATGCCTTGTTATTTCTAAAAATAAGCACTATAGTAGACCACTTGAAGCAGGCAGAAATGGCAGACAGAGTGAGAGAAAAAAATATTTGTCACTGCACCAGCTGACTGATTTGGGCTTGTTTAATTGGTCCAGTTGTTTTTTGGTTATTGATTCGACTGAATAACCATAGAGTAACACAGTACAAGCAAAAGAGTATCTGTGTCAGCCAGTTCTCTACAATAGTTAGAGGAACAGAAGGCTCCTTTTGGGAGTTTTAGCTTAAAAATTTTAGTTTTTATATTATGCAAAATGAGTTACTGCCTTTTGTATATTTCCAAACATAAATGAGTAATCTGTGAGGATAGTCTATTGAAATATTGGCTGTATTTGTTGAATTTTTCATATAGGACTTTTTTTTACCAGATGGTATTGTACTTATGTACTCAAGCTGAATTAAGTTATCCATCTTGCCCAAGTTTTATGCAAGTTAATCCAGTTGACCAATTGGTCCAACATAGGTCCACTCTATGTATCTGGTAGCTAAGGTTTGCATGTAAACTTATCTGGATTTCACTTAAGATTAATGTACTGCCATATTTGTTTTTGGATGTTAAAGATGCCATTAAATGAAAGCTTACTCCTCTTTATTTACACTAAACATTGAACAGGCAATCTGCATGCTACTATTAAAGCAACTTGCTGTTTTTATTGCAAAAGTTCATTATAAAGTCAGTCACCAGAATTTGATGTGAATATTGACTTGATGTGCTTGTGGCATTGACAATGTCCTCTAGGATAACACATTACTGAAACACATGAGTGAAGATTAGTTCTAACAGGCAAAGGCTGTAGTTAAAAAAGGCAGTGAAACAAAATTAGACTTAGAGAATTGATTAATAACCACAATGTTGACTATTCTGGTGATGAAGTCAGCTATGGTTGCTGTGATGTAGGAAGGAACATGCATTTCCCTGCTGGTAGAGTTTGTTTGACTTTTGCTTAAACACTTATTGTTTGGTGCATAAAGAGATGAACCTAGTCAAGAGATGAATCCATGCAACCAGTCAGCATACTAGGACAACAATATTTGGCCCATAACAGGTGATAAGTTCCCTATCAGGAACTTGAGCTGCATCAAACAACGATTTGGGAAAACTTCTGCTTGACCACGCTCTGAATTACGCGTGTAATCTGTCCAACGGAACGGCGCGACACCACCAGCAGGGTGAAGTCACGACCAGAAAGCTATAAGAACACATGTGGTGGCGACAGTGCTAGCTTCTGTTTGTTTAGGAAGCAATCTGTGTGTGCATGTTCTACGAAAGGTATGGTGCGGTAAAAATAGATAGCAATCCTTCTGGCAGTGCGTTCCTCCTTGCCCCGCTTTATAACGGGGGATATGTACAGTTTGTGTGTCCCTTACTTGGGAGTGGAGCATGCTCTGTCGGCTCGGGAGGGAGCCGGCTGCTCAGCGCTACCTCCCTTGCTGCTCTCATGCTTTTATCTCCAGCACAAGTGGGCATCGTGAGGCCTCCTGTGGGCCCAAGGGAAGCTGTTCTCACTGATAGCAATATAAATATCCCAGGGTGGTTGAATCAAGGAGCAGATGCCCTTTTGAGTCAAGAAGCAAGGCCCGGGGAATGGAGGCTTCACCTGGAAGTAGTGGATCAAATATGGAGAAGATTTTACAGAGCACAAGTGGATCTGTTTGCGACTCAAGAGGCATCGTACTGTCCCCTCTGGTTCTTCCTTACTCACCCAGCCCCTCTTGGGCTGGACGACATGGTACAGGCGTGGTCGAGGCTTGGCCTGTACGCTTTTCCCCCCTGTAGCGCTGCTCTGGGGAGTTCTGGTGAGCATTCGCTGGAATAGAGTCTGTCTCCTCCTGGTAGCCCCACCCCCTCCACGAGGAGGTCATATGGCGCAAAGTGGCGCCTGTCCACTACATGGTGCGTAGCCCACCACTTAGACCCAGCTAACTGTTGGTCCAGTGCTGGAATTTCTCTAAGAACAGTTTTGTCTCCAACCTAAAGGTTTATGTGTCTGTTATTGTGGCTTATCATGCTCCACTTGTCGAGCAGTCGCTAGGGAAAAACCCGATAGTGACACGTTTCCCCTGCAGTACCCTAAGGCTGAGACTTGGGAGCGGAGCATGCTCAGTCGGCTCTCGAGGGAGACGGCTGCTCTGTGTTACCTCCCTTGCTGCTCTCATGTGGCTCGGTGGGCACAGCCCCAGCCCAGCACCAGTGTGCAACGTGAGACCCAGAGACAGAGCGTAACCACTCTCACTCCCCCTGTTAGGGACCCTGGGTTGCACTCTAGGCTGAGAACCAAAGAGCTAATGGATCTGAGGACCGTCATCTTCAATAGGAGGACTTTGGCCCTGGCAGGGACTTGGCAGTTGTTCTGGAGGCCCTATTTGAGCCTCCTTTCGAGCCCTTGTCCGAGGAGCCCTTGAAATTTCTCACAGTCAACACTGTTTTCCTACTGGCCATCTACTCTTTAAAGAAGGTTGGGGATTTTCAGGCCCTTTCCATTTCACCCTCTATTCTGGAGTTTTCTCCAAGCATGGCTAATGCCTTTCTCTACCCAAGACCGGGGTATGTTCCCAAGGTGCCCTCAGTTGTCCCATGACCAGTTGTGCTCCAGGCATTCATCCTTGTCTTGTTCACTCAGGGAACCAGGGTTACATACATAACCTAGGGACGTTTTTTGTGTGCCTGGATGACCTGTAGATGGAGTGGCATGTGATGCAATTATCTCACACAGTTGTGTGAGCCCATGTTTGGAGGACAAGAAGAGTCTGGAGAGGAGTGGTTGCTCCTGGCGAATATCTTATATTATGACAACATTAGTGCTTTAATGTTCTGGAAGTCTATATGAGAGTTTGGAGATGAATCCCGCAAAGAACAAGGCCCGTTGGACTGAATGGGGTTAAAATATTTGCCTGTTTTGAGGGACACAAGGTTTTTATGATCTCCAATTATCTTAAAAGTTTATGTGATTTCCTTCAGCCAGTGATGCCATTCCTCCAATGCCAGATTGACTAACAATAGCTCTCTAGTATAATTTGACATGGATCTAGTCTTCTACCATGCTCTTCTGTCCAAAATCCAACCTGAAGTGACATCTACTAAAATTGCCTTCTATAAACAAAAGCTGGAAACTTCTGCACACGATCCTTACAAACGGCACAAAATTTGTTCTTTCTTCACTGGACAAGTTCATAGACTTCAGCTCAGCATTCAACATGATCATCCTTTAGCAACTGATTGAGAAGTTGAGCCTACTGGGCCTGAACACCTCCCTCTGTAACTGGATCCTGGACTTCCTGACTGGGAGACCTCAGTCAGTTCAGATCGAAAACAGCATCTCCAGCACCACCACACTGAGCACTGGGGCACCTCAGGGCTGTGTGCTCAGTCCACTGCTGTTCACTCTGCTAACTTACGACTGTGTAGCAAAGCACAGCTCAAATCAAATCATTAAGTTCGCCGTGGTGGGTCTCATCAGCAAGAACGATGCATACAGAGAGGAGGTGCAACGGTTAACAGCCTGGTGTGGAGCAAACAACCTGTCTCTGAACGTTGACAAAACTAAAGAGATTGTTGTTGACTTCAGGAGAGCACAGAGTGACCACTCTTCACTGATCATCGATGGATCCTCCGTGGAGATCGTCAAGAGCACCAGATTCCTTGGTGTTCATTTTGGCAGGTAACCTCACCTGGTCACTCAACACCAGCTCCATCAGCAAGAAAGCCCAGCAACGTCTCTACTTCCTGAGAAGGCTGAGGAAAGCCCATCTCCCTCCCCCCATCCTGACCACGTTCTACAGAGGGACCAATGAGAGCATCTTGAGCAGCTGCATCACTGCCTGGTTTGGGAACTGCACCGTCTCGGATCGTAAGACCCAACAGAGGATAGTCAGGACAGCTGAGAAAAAAGCTGTGTGACTGATCTGTACAACCCGGACTCAACAGACACTCGTACGCACTTCGCACACACATGTCTTTAGTACCACTCATATTTCATCACTTCATTACCATAAACCGTTTACATGCAGTTTTTGCACATCTCTTCTGGATTGCTGCTATTTGCTCTTTGCACAACATTTTGTTTACAATTTTGCTACTGTGTTTACATCTTTGCTACTGTTCACTTTGGCTCTTTACAACAGGTTTACTAGCGGAGCTATTTTGTGTTTTGTGTATTTGTCTTGCACTGTCTTGTGTTGTCTTGCACTGTCTTGTGTTGTCTTTGCACTGTTTGCACCAGGTTGCACACATGCATTTTATGTGGCGAGGACACTTACTAGACCTTAGCCCTGTGTTTCTGTTTTCTGTGATTGTTGTTGTATGTAGCATCACGGTTCTGGAGAATGACTTGACTATATTCAAATCTCTCACAGAACAACTTCCAAGCTCCTAACCAATCTGTCTTTAAAGTGTCAAAGTACACATAGATTTCCCTCTTGGCCATCACTCAGTAGCATCATGCTGCTAGATCTGCCAAACTGTCATGAGCCCTTATCCTCCTTGATCTTTCCACAGAGTTTGACACAGGGAACCACAAGACTCTCTTGTCCAGCCTCAGGAGTCTTACAATTCATGGCACAGGCTGGCAAAAGTTTGATTCCTACTTGGAAGCTGAGCTCAGATGTCATGAAATGCTGGTCCCCAGACCTGTGTGCATTGTAAAGTGGTGCATAGCAAGAAGCAGAAAATTCCATTGAAATGCCAGGCATGTGACTTTCACTTGTGTCTTCAGTTGAACAGGAACTATTTCTAGGAATGGCACAAAGGTGTGTGACTGTGTGTGTTAAAATGTGTGTAATGTTGTAAATACTACAACCAAAAGAAAACATTTTCTTGTAGTCTAATTGAATTCTCTTCCACAGAGACATTCCTCTTTGATATAACTATTAGGGAGTTGTTCTTCCCAAGTGTGACTGTTTTCAGGCCATATTTCACTGATAAAACGTTATACAAATAGTTAAAGCTGATAGTACATCTATATTCATAATTGTGGAAGGCTAATAGAAAACAAGTGTATATATTTTAAAGTCTCAACATAAGGGCACCTCCTAATTATTAAAGTCTTATTATTATAAGACTGTCTTATTATTATTATTATTATTATTACACTCTCTTGCTAATTATTACAGTTTCAGAACTTACTGATCCTACAACAGCAGTATGTAGTTTAGCAGATATTTCATTAACTATTTAGCAGGAGCTAACATGCTATATATAAATTAACTACATTATCCTAATTCAAAAAAAAGTTGAGAGTGTGTAAAATGTAAATAGAATAATGTAAAGATTAGCAAAGCTCATAAACACTAAAATATTTTATTCACAATAAAACATAGAAAACATATCAAATATTTTAACTGAGGAAATGTACTGCTTGAAATGTACTAGGATCATTGTGATTTTTATGGCCACAGCATTCCTCAAAAAAGTTGGGACAGAGAAACAAAAGGCTGGAAAAGTAAGTTTTACTCAAATAAAAAACAGCTGAAGGAAGATTTTTAAACTAATTAGGTTCAGTGGGAACAGGTCACAGGGAACATGATTGTGTATAAAAAGTCTATTTCAGAGCAGAAGAGTCTCTCAGAGGATAAAGATTCACCAATCTGTGAATGTGGAACAATTGCAGAATAATATTCCTCAACATGAAATTGGAAAGATTTTAAATATCATCTACAGTAACTAATATCACCAAAAGTTGCTGAGAATCTGTAGAAATCTCTGTGTGCAAGAGACTAGTAATAAACAATATTGGATGCCCTGTGATCTTCGGGCAATCAGGTGGGTCTGTATCAGTCATGATTTAATGGAAATCATTGCATTGTTTTAGAAACACCTACAGAAATCACTGTCTGTAAACACAGTTTGCCATATCATCCACACATGCAGGTTAAAGCTTTATCAAACATTGAAGAAGCCTTATGTGAACACGATGAACAGAAATTGCCATCTTCTCTGGACCAAAGCTCATTTAAATTGGACTGAAGCAAAGTGGAAAACTGTTCTGTGGTCAGACAGAACAGAATAGACACAATTTCCTCAGGACTAAAAAGCAGAAGGACAATCTGGCCAAAAGCTTGTATTTCTTATGAAATTGGTTGCATTAGTGCCTATGGAATTAGCAACTTTCACATCTTGAAAGGCACCATCAATGCTGAAAGTTATATACAGTTTTTAGGGCAACATACTGTATGCTTTCATTTTGAAGACTTTTTTTTTTTTTTTTTGCAAATTATAACAAAACAATGCTAAACAACATAATGCATCTATGTCTTTGTAGTAAAAGAGTCCATGTGCTTAAATTGCCTGCCTGCCGTTCTGACCTTTCACTGTTTAAAAACATTTGCCGCATCATGAAACAAAAAATACGACAAAGAAGACCCTGGTCTTAAAATCTAAACACATTTTAATTAAACCTATTAAAGGACTGCATAAAGGGGAAAACTGTGGTTGTGAAATAAACATTTTACAAATAACTGTTAAAAAAGGATATAATTAATATTAATGAATATAATACATATCTTTTGTTATTACACTAATATTTATGAATAATTGTAGATACTGTATTACAAATATTGAAAGAAGGATTAGTCAAAGCACAATATTAGGAATGCAATCAACATGTAGGATTACAGAAGAACTACTATTTAATGTTAACACTTTATAGTTATCATATGACAGCATCAAAGAATTTTAAGTTAAGTAATCACAGGTACAGTATTTACACTATATGGACAAAAGTTGGTGGATACTTTTTGTATCTACTTTTTGAACATCCTATTCCTCATTTACTAACTCATTTACTACCCATTCGCTGTTATAATAACCTCCACTCCACAGATTTTGAAGTGTGCTTGTTAGTTCATTCAGCGACAAAGCCGTTAATAATGTCAGGAACTAATAAAGAGTGAGAAGGCCTGGTCCGTGTTCCAATTCAGGGTTGATGTCAGAGCTCTATAACAAGCCACTCAAGATCTTATACTACAAACCAGGTAAACCATATCTTCATTGAGCTGAGAATCATATCTTAATGCTGTAAAAGGTTTGGGCTTTCTAATTAAAGAAAAGGGAAAGTTTTAACTGCTGCTGCATTAAAAGACATACTATATAATTGCGTGCTGGCAATTTTCTGGAAACAGTTTGAAGAACCTCATATGGCTGGACAAGTGAGGTGTCCTAATACTGTCCTTATAGTGTAGTTCTAATATTTTATTTTCAACCTAATGACAATTTCATTTCAGGTTAGATGTTCTCATAAACACCTTAGCATCAATGCCTTTCAGACTTCAGCTCACCACCCAAGACGGCAAACTGTTTTTAAATGTTTGACTCCATGGCTAAGACAATTCTTCTTTGGTAATGATGAATAGGAAAGATGCCCCATAACAAACTCAACCGTTCTATAGAGGTCACCGAGTATGAAATTAAACATTCATTACCACATAAGCCTGATTTGATATTTGCGTTACAGCAATTCATTGGCTGTTTTTGGTGCACAGCCTCTGGCCTGGAAATTACCTCACCTTTCTCTATTAATCATTATAACTTTTAGAATTTGCTTTTAGGTGAACAGATGTATTATTACTTGGGAATTTATCTATTTGATCGAATAACCAAATGGATAGATTTTCTAGCGGAAATATAAGAAACAGAATGAATGCATGAAAGTTTTGTGATAGATATGTATAGATCAGAAAGTCATTTGCCGGTAAGAGTACAGGTTTATGGTGTCATGCAGAAAGACTAATGTGCCTGTGTGTACACAAGCAGTGCTTAAGGTATTGACAGAAAAAGGCTACCCAATATGGCACATAATACAAAGGCAAGGATTATGAAATGAACTTTGTTTTATTACAGTTATATTTTGCACAACTAATAATTAAATATTAATCTAATGAAAAACTTGTGTTTGGGTGAAGTCTTTTGCCACATATTTGTCTCACTGTATTTCTACACACCAGTGCAAATGTTTTAGTGTAGCATGGTTTAGTTCAAAAGTTGCCTTTCAGAAGCTCCAAGTGCAAAAGCAGATGGTGAAGAAAAGAACCAATGAAGAAGATAGAAGAAGACAGAAAACAGAAAGTGTGGCATTGTTATGCTGTTTAACAGATTCCAGCTCGTCATTGTGCTTGCATTACGGACCGCCTCACGAGGAACAGAGTCCTGGCCTGGATCAGGACAAGCCAGCGGAATTGCAAGTGAGGAATGATGGTTGTTTTTATGAGCAGGGGTGATGGCTGTGTAAGGGCCAGTGGAGGCAAAGAAAGTGTAGATGTTAGAAAATACTAGTTCGGTTACAAACAAAAGTGGAGAGTGTAGGGAGAGAGGCAGAAAGAAGAAGGAGAAGGACTGGAGCTGTGAAAGGAAGCAATGGCCTTGTGAAGAAAGACAGGAGGCTTGCTTTCTGCCTCAGTGCGCGGTAGCCTGTCTCCACACACACCACGGGATGGCGGGCGAGGGGAAAGGAACCGACTGAGGTTTGTTGCTAAAAAAAAAAAAAAAAAAAAAGAAAAAAAAGAAGAAAAAAAGAAAAGAAAAGAAACAGCGAATTCCGGCTCTCTTACTTGCTCTATTTATGCATTAAGCTTTAATTTGTGTTTACTTAAGCATGTGATTTCGTCGAAGCTCATTCTTGTGCAATAAATCACGCACAGGCTTCGATTTACAGCCCTTCACATCCATGCACAGCCCATGCAACTTCTATTTTTTTTTTCTCCACTGCACGTCCTGCCTTGACTGATGGCAACGGGAGCAGACGCAGATCTCTGTAGAGGAATACCGAGAGCTGAGCACGGGAGTAAGCGCAGCGCCTATGTGAGAGCGTGTGTTTCCCCTCTGTATCAGGACAGCGGTTGCCAGTGGTTTTGTCCGAGCGCAAGCTGGAGGTGTGGTAAACTCTCGTCTGCGGCGTGCGTCGGCTCCGTGTCGTTTTGTCTTGCCTTTCTGCTCCAGTTTGTCGAGTGGGATGTGGAGCCCAGCTCCGGCTGTACCAGTGCTGTCCCGGCTGACTCGGGGTCTTCATTCCTTTCCAGTGTGCTGGAGTTCTGCTTCGCCTTGTGGCATCTGATCGCCCCCATTTTCACACTGGTGAGTGCCTTCTTCTGGGCCGGCCTCTATTTGATCCGCTGCGGAGTGCTGGACCGGACTATCGTTCTCCTGCTCACCCTGTGTCATTTGGGAGAAGCGGCGGCGCAGAGCTTCTTGCATGGCTCGGACGAGCAGCTGCACTCCCTGACAGCTTGCGTGCTGGTGCTCGGCTGCTTGGCAAGCGGGGCACTCGTGGTGATGCGACTGGGCCAGGGCATCTCCGTCATCGTCTTCATCAGCATCATCAGAGCCGCCTCGCTCATTTCTCTGCACAGAGTTCGCGCTAGCTGGAGACCCTACCTGGCGTACCTGGTCGGGGTTCTGGGCGTCCTGTTGGCGAGGTATGCTGACAGGCTGCTTCCGAATCAGACAAGCCAACTGGGGGGCTGCAACTCCGTGACAGGCTCGAGAGAAGACCTTCTCGTGTTTAAAAGGCGCAGGAGATCCAGCTCCGTAGTTTCATCAGACATGGCACAGCACGGCTTCGAGGCCAGCAGCAAGTCGCACAGAAGAACCTCCCTGCCCTGCATCCGAAAAGACCAGGTACAAGTTTCCTTCCACATTTTACTGAAAACGCCAGGGTTTCTCACGTGGACTGGTGGCAGGACAAAGAATAATAATAATAATAATAATAATAATAATAATAATAATAATAATAATAATAATTATTATTATTATTATTATTATAACAATAAATCAGACTTCATATTTGTGAAACAGATTTTAGAGGCCAAACAGACTGTGTTACTGTTCACATTACAGGAAAGAATTATGTTTATTACTTAAAGGTGTGTTTGCCTTCTGCAGAGAAGAATTAAGGGGAATGTTTTACTCCCAGGCCCAGGCTTTCTCTCTCTCTCTCTCTCTCGCTCTCTCTCTCTCTCTGTGTATGTGTGTGTGTATATGTGTTTCAGAATGATTAGGAAATTGTTCCAGTGTGTTCCACCATTTCCACATTGCCTCCTGGCACTAACTTTATTTAATACTGTTTTTGACATGTTCACCTAGCTGAGGCAACTCATATGTCTTTCATTTTACCAAAGTGTATCAAGAACCAAGTATCTAAATTGCTAAATAATAATAATAATAATAATAATAATAATAATAATAATAATGTTATTTAGCAAACCAGATTATGT
The DNA here is from genome assembly GCA_014706435.1 of Silurus glanis. Classification (NCBI taxonomy): domain Eukaryota; kingdom Metazoa; phylum Chordata; class Actinopteri; order Siluriformes; family Siluridae; genus Silurus; species Silurus glanis. The sequence goes on along the minus strand of JAAIIK010000017.1, from coordinate 483,885 downwards.
TTATATTAAAAAATGATTCACAGAATTCTCATAATCCATTAAATATGGCTTTACGTTTTACAACATTCAGTCAAATATAAAATATCCTAATAAAAAAAAAACTTTGGCAGCACTTTAGCTACTTCAGTCATTTTAAGAAAGATTTGGTTTATACTTTTAAGATTACAGTAAAGGCACAAATAATCAGATTATGTTTGTGTGTGTGTATTTTACTCACCATTGACACTGATCATACTTTATGTTCAATTTAAGGTTTACTTGTTTACAAGATTTGATTTTATATATTGAATAATATGTAGTTATTACTAGTTTACACTAGTTTTCTTCTGACAGCTTGTTGTATAAATTGCGCCCTCTAGTGACTGAATATTTTGGACATTGACGTACAGATACATACAGAAAAATAATCTACTCGTATAACACGTGCATGTTTAGTTGGTCTCATCTGTGAAATCTAGCCAAGTAAATGCATCATACTATAACCTAAGCGTGACTCATTCTTTTCTGGCTCTGAGCTTTTCCAGTAATCTGTGCTGCTCAATGGAGTTGCACAGTCCAGCCCCACATGCACACGCGCACACCTACACACACACTGTGGTATGTGGTTTCTACAGATGTTGGAGGTTAAACTTTTTGTGTGCAAGGAGCAGTGTGCGTGAGTGACCATGTCATTTTGAGGCGCTTAGTTCTTCATTAACCTGCTACTCAGGAGATGAGGAAATTAGGGCATTATCTGTCACCCACTCTGCAGAACACATGCCTTTGTCAATGACAAAGATAAAATTGGTCTGTTATGAACATTGCAGCCACGTGATGAGCATTACATAAGCCCATCTGAATGAACCCTGTGCCAAAAACAGTACTGAAAAAACTTTCTTTCTTTCTTTCTTTCTTTCTTTCTTTCTTTCTTTCTTTCTT
>JAAIIK010000017.1:436780-474699 GCA_014706435.1 Silurus glanis | reverse complement strand
TTATATTATATTATATTATATTATATTATATTATATTATATTATATTATATTATATTATATTATAGCTTTAAATCTGGGTTAAAGGAGGGCAACTGTGCTTACTTTTGTCTTACCCCTCCACACATCAGGCAGAAGGGTTTTAATGCCTGACCATCAAAATAGAAAAGCAAGAACCCGGCAAAAAAATAAAATAGCCAAATTAGGCACATACTGTTGTTGCACCACTAAATTGCAATTATGAATGCACAAAATTGGAGTCCTAAATCTCATTAAATATTTGACTGTCAGACACAAAAATTTTGTTCTTTCTGAGCTGTGTTCATTCAGCCTTAAGCTGTTACTGATTTGATTTTGTCCGTAAGAAACAGAATAACTAGGTTTTCCTCTCACTCCAGGAAATTTATATCTGCAATTTTGTCTGTATTTTTTTTATTCTCACTGCACCCCCCCACCTTCACTTTTGAGCAGTACTGCTCGGACAGTAGTGCTGTCTCCAAGTATTAGAGCAATGCACTTAGTCACTATGCTTATTAGCTAATAGCATTATAACATCTAAGTAACTTGTATGGTGTTTGACAACCTATTTAATCTAAATAAACTACTTTATCATGCACAATGTGTAATACACACACACACACACACACACACACACACACACACACACACACAAACACACACACCGACATACTACATACTAAAACTACAGTTCCAAATAGGCTTAATTATATCCCAGCTATTTTTTTCTAGCTCTAGTTTAGCAAAATGTACTATGAAAGTGAAGAATAAGGACATCTCCAAGTGTGTAGGATTAGTTCCTAAAAAAAAAAAAAGTTTCCATCCCAGTCCTAGTGCTGTTGAATTTTACAGTCACTGCGTTGGCTGAGGACAGCTGTGGTCAGTGTGAGAAAACAATGGCTTTTGCTGAAATCACTGTTAACCTTTGAGTTCCACGAATAATCTACCCGAGACTTCAACAGCAGAAATAAAGAGAACACTGAAAACATAAACCTCTAATCATCAAGAACTGAAAGCCCAGAAGACTGAAGGCGAGAAAATACATTAATGATTTACAGACAGAAAGAAAAAAACAAAAAGATCAGAGTGAACTGAATATTTTAGTCTTTTGTATTTTTGTACTGGGTTCTCGGTTTAAAATATTATAAAATACTTTGTAAGAAGTCTACATGATGACATCATAAAAATGCAGCCTCTGATTGGTGCCTACTCAATAGTTTGCCCAGACTTGTTAAGATCAGAACAGAAATTTGATCCATATGGAAAAAGGTGGTGAAGGTATGAAACTTGCAGGCTGCCAGCTTTTAAATATGTGTCCAATGATTGATAAATAAATATTTGATTGCCAAATATGGCACCCTAATTGAAGTAGCTGTTTAGTAGGATCATGATTTTGCATACCATTGCATGAATGACTTCCTGACACATAATTATAAAAATAAAATATTATTATATTTATGATTAACAATCAAATGCTATGAATACAGGTGCCATCAGTTGTCTTCTTATGAATGACTTGTCTGCTATTGAGTCAGTGTTGCTGACGTAAAGTAGCCCTTCGTTACCAAACACCAAGTAATTAAATTAGGATACAATTATTAGTCATTCATGAAATGTTAAACATCAAACTGTTGGTTACTTTGAAACTAACATTTAACTGGGAGATTAAAGGGATATATATGTGAATATTTGATATGTTAACTGGTTGCATATGTTACATTTATTGCATGACTCGGCCTGAGAAAATCTGTTGCAAACACTGTTTACATAATCAACTGAGTCAGTGTAATGGTGAAGGAACAGATGAAATAGGTCAATTGATGAAAGGTTTGTAAAAGTATTTTTTAGTATTTTCAAAATGCAAAAACAGAGTAGTTTATTTTGATAAATGTTGTGGCTGCTGTATTCTGTAGTTTATTTTGATACACATAGAGTTAAGGTATTTGGTATTTTATTTTTAAATACATTTTGATGTATCTTTGCCCAACACAGTGCTATACTTTAGTTAGGAAATGACTTTGAACTAGTTCATGAACATAGAAGGGAGACAGTGTGCTCAGTCCACAGCCAGAAAAATTGTATATGGGTGAATCAAGCTTCTCAAACTTTTTGTAACTATTTGAGCAAGAAATCCAAGATGAACAGAACAATAACAAGTTAAACAAACAGAGATTTCCTCAGAGCCTTCCTCTGCTCTTTAACTCCAAAATATACAGCCTCAGTTGGAAGAAAAGGGGGAGGGAACGAGGGAAGGCTGTAGAGAAACTTACATTCCGGTGCATCCCTTTTCCAGTGGAACATCCATAACACACACTGCCTCAGTGGTTACCATAGAAATGCGAATTTCTTCAAATTAACTGATTGGCCAAAGGGCTGTCACAGAACACAGAGAAGTTTTAGATGGCATGAGGCAGTGGGCTAGACTCTTAAGCTTGCAAATTGATGGTTTCAGGATAAAAATAAAGTTTTAACAAATTTACATGACAGAATTTACCACTGGCAAATCACTAAAACTTGATTTCAAGAGATTTCAAGTGTGATGTGAGCTATGCTAATCGAACAAACGTTTCACTATCCCCTGGTTGTAGTACAGGTTTGCCAAATTATACAGCATATTGGTTGAAGCTGAAACCAAAGACATATGAGCTTTTCATTGGCATGTATGGCAAGTCTTTATTTATATGGATTATTTTAAACTGGGACTATTAAATTGGCACGTGTTCATAGGTATTCTATTGATCCTCATGATCCAAAAAGAAAGAAAGAAAGAAAGAAAGAAAGAAAGAAAGAAAGAAAGCACCACCAATTGTCCTGGAGGAAGCATTTCCTTACCAACACACAGCTTAGTTGAAAGTAACCCTGAGCCTCATAATTTGCTATATCCAAAGGCCAAAGAGATTTAACGCAATATTTCTTAAAGAAATATTTGCACACTTTGTGAATTCTCTCATGGGGGTAATAACAGCTATGAGCCTCTTTCTGCACTGTTTAGGAATCTTCAGCTCCTGCAGAGTATTTCAAGCTCCTTGAATTTCTTAGGGCTGGGTGTGAGGATCTTCTTTAATTTAGACCTTGGGCTTTGAACAGGCTGCAAATCTGGAGACTGAGACTTTTTTGGGTTCTTGGAATCATTTCTGTGCTGAGTTTCTAGTAGATATTTGGATGCATTCTGTATGTCCTGTAAATCAAAATCTTAACTTTGTGACATATGCAACCAGGGATCTACTTTAAAACAGTTTCTATTACTTTATACATCTTTGTTATATAAGATGAGAACGCAATGTTGCAATGGGAATGGACTTTAACCACATACTGAGTATGTGTAACTAACATTTCTGTTCTTTAAAACATGCATGAGTTCATGGGAGGGAGTTGAGAAACAGATCAGTCTTTGTGTGCTTTCGATTACGTTATAGAAACCTTTCCCTTTTTTACATATGTATCGAGATGAATCTGTGTAAATGTGATTAATTGTAGCATATGTCTATATAATATATTTCTGTCACACTGTGACATTCTAGGCAATAACACATTCATATAGAAAGACATACAAATGTTTACTCTAGTAATTTCATAGATAAAATAAAGAACATGCAGAACATCTCAGCATAAAATTAAAACTAGATGACCAAAAGTATTTGAACACCCCATATGCATATGTTAAATATCTCATTCCAGGTTTATTCCTAAGGTTTGCCACTAGATTTTGGCTGTGGAAATTAGTGATCATTCAGCTATAGGAGCAGTAGTGAAAGTGAGAGGTATGGGGGTCAGTCTGTAGTTAAATCAATCCCAAATGTTTTCAGTGTTGTTGAGGAGGTCAGGGCTCTGTGCAGGACACTCAAGATCTTCCACTCTAACTTTTACACACCATGTAACTGAAACAATTTTGGGTCTCTAAGTTCCACTGAAGAAAGAATGTAATGCTTCAGATAATAGATACAAATGCGAGGTTTGAATTTTGTGGGATGGTCAGATTTGTATTTTGGACATATAGCTTACAAATTGTAACTACAGTATTTGTGGATAATAATTAGTATCGGTATCATATGTTTTCATCCTATTTTATGGCTCACTACGTTATAGCTAGCATCTAAAGAACAAGTATATACATGATTGTAAGATTTATCATAATATCATATTGTCACATAAAGTATTGGATAATTCATATCATGGTATGATGATTTAAATACATTTTGAAATGATCTAAAGAGGGTCATTGCTATGATGTTAAAAATGTGAATATTTGTTGTTTGCTTTGTAAATGTATGGAAAATTTCAATGAATTCTGGTACATGTTCTGATGATGGAAACTGATTAGGCATGAATAGTCTAAACATATATTATGTATAAAAATAAATGCAATACATCAGCTCGCATATTTTAAGCACACTGTGTATACAAATCAGAACAGTAAATCACATTCTTCGAAAATAATGTGTGTAAAGGAGACTAATAAATTTGTTATTGCAGTACAACGTCTTTGCCAACAAATAGCTGATGTCTTAATGAAACGAGTTTATGACATGAAATGTTTACTTATAATGAGTTGTTTTTGTTATTTTAGAGATAATCCGATAAATATGTTTCAATATCTTATTAAAAATGAATCAATAATGACTAAAGATATTCAGAAAGAGACTTTGTCTAGGATTCAAATGTAAACATTTATTTATTTATTTATTTATTTAATTTTTTCATTCATTTACTTATTTTTGTAAAATGTAAAGTCCCCATTGAAAATAAGGGTTTTTGCTATAAACATTAAATGCTGTAAAGTGGGAATTCTTTCACAAATATAAATTCTATTTTTTTTTTTTTTTTTTATCAATTTACAGAATGCAGAGTGAACAGAAAAATATCTAAATTAGATCAATATTTGGTGTGACCACCCGTTGGCTTTCAATTCTTACACTTACACACTTCATACAGTTGCACAAAGTCACGGATTTTGTAGGACCAGAGTTAGGTGTATATTTTACCAATTCTACAAAGATTATCATCAAGTTCATAATACAGTCCCTAATTGAAATAGAAACAGCTGTGTATGAGGCATAGGGTAAGCAAAGCCAAATTCTGCGTCTAGGGTGAGGTTGTGGACAACAGTTTCATGTCACCGGTCATACACCATGGCAAGTCTGAGCACAGCAACAAGGCACAAGGTAGCTCTACTGTAACATCAAGGTCTTTCCCAGGCAAAGATTTTCAAGCAGACTGGGGTTTCAGGGTGTGCTGTTCAAGCTATTTTGAAAAAGCATATCATGCTTATTCCCATTGACATCCAAAGATGTCCAGCAGTGCCATCAGAAAAGACATGGCAGAAACCAGTGGGACCCAGGGCCATCCATCTACTGTCCAGAGAAGTCTGGCCAGAAGTGGTCTTCTTGGAAAAATTGCGTACGAAAGGCCAACAGTGAAGCATGATGGAGGTTCCTTGCAACTTTGGGGCTGCATTTCTGCTAATTAAGGTAGAGATTTGGTCAGGATTAATGGTATCCTCAATGCTGAAAAATATAGCAGATACTTATCCATCGTACAATACTTTGAAGGAGGCTTCTGATTGGCCCCAAATATATTCTGTAGTAGGACAATAACCCCAAACATACAGCCAATGTTTTTTAAAACTATCTTCAGTATAGAGAAGAATAAGGAGTCCTGAAAGTGATGGTTAGGCCTCATAATTGCCTAATTGTGAACAGTATTCTCTCTCTTTCTTTTTCTATCTCTCTCTCTCCCTCCCTCTCTCAATCTATCTTTATATATATATATATATATATGTGTGTGTGTGTGTGTGTCTGGGAGAGCCCTTTTCTTGTTGCAGTGTATCTACATTATTGTAACTATTGTGTCTTGTTGCTGTATAAAATAAAATATAGAGAAATATAATTTTTTTTATATGTGTACCTATATGAATTAGCAGACGGTACAGATTATACAGTATTTATGAGATCAATGATACAGGCCATTTGAATTGTACCAATATTATGGAAGCCAAAAGCAACACAAGTAACTTAAGCAAAAAGGGGTTTGTGAACAGGCACAAAGCCATAGAATGTTGAGCTACATATCCACAAAAATGCATACTCAATGTAGCCTGGTAAACCAAAAAAAACCAACATAATTTACTTTGAGCTTTAGGATAGTCATCCTGCTCATAAGACTGTAGTACAAGACTGTAAAACTATTACTATTATTAGTATTAGTAGTTGTAGTCTGCTTAGAAAAAGGGTGGATAGTCAGATCTTGAACTATCAATTTCATTACTCTTTGTTGCATAAGAAAGCCACAGCTATTTATTTATCTTCTTGCTCTGCCACAATCTACTGTAATGTTTACTTCCATTTGGTTGACTGCCAAAGCACTACCTTGTTAAAGCTATGTAAAATGTCACAGCATAAAAAGGGTCTAAAAGTGTAAAACTGTGTAAAAGTGAACCATAACACAAATGTAGATTGATATATATGGATCTCCATATGATCACAGATGACAGTTGTGGACCATCAGTACAGCAGTGACAGGCATGGTAGTGTGTGTTGCTGGTAAAAGAGAGTCAAGTGCGCTGCTTTTTATCTTTAAACATTTCAATGTCAACAGGCAACAAAAAATATCCAGCTGATGAGAAACTGGCTAGTGTGTCTGACAGCAATGAAAACAATAAGCATTGTACATAGGAAAGGAGAAAGGTAGATATGTTGTGTGTTCAGGAGACCAAGTAAAAAGGGAGTAAGGCCAGCGTTTAAACTGTTGTATCATAGTGTGGATGGAAAAAGAAATGGTGTAGGGGTGATCCTGAAGGAAGAGTACAATAAGAGTTTAGTGGAGGTGAAGAGAGTTTCTGATGAACGAGAGTGATGAACGAGCGATGAACTCTCTGATGAGAGTGATGAACGAGAACCTGGAAGTTGAAGGGGTAAAGATAAATGTCATCAGTGCTTATGCTCCACAAGTGGGTTGCGAGATGGGGGAGAAGGAAAAATTCTGAAATGAGTTAGATGAAGTGGTAGAAGGTGTACCTCGAAAAGAACGATTGGTAATTGGGGCAGACTTTAATGGGCATGTAGGTGAAGGGAACAGAGGTGATGAGGAGGGGATGGGTAGGTTTGGCCTTAAGGAGAGAAATGTGTAAGGGCAGATGGTGATAGATGTTTCTAAAAGGTGACATATAAGAGTGGAGAAAGGTGCACACAGGTGGACTATGTTCTATGTAGGAGATGCAACCTGAAGGAGATTGGAGACTGTAAGGTGTTGGCAGGAAACAGTGTAGCTAGACAGCATCGGGTGGTGGTCTGTAGGATGTCTTTGGAGGTAAAGAAGAAGAGGAGGAGAAAGAGGACTGAAAGAAGAATAAGATGGTGGAAAATGAAGGAGGAAGACTGTAGTGTGAGAAGAGGTCAGACAGGGGCTCGGTGGTTGTGAAAAGGTGCTGGATGATAGGGCAACTACTGCAGAAGTAATAAGGGAGACAGCTAGAAAGGTACTTGGTGTGACATCTGGAAATAGAAAGGAAGACAGAGACATGGTGGTAAAATAAGGATGTGCAGGAGAGCATTTCACTGCATGTCATATGTATGTATGTGTATGTGACAAATAAAATTTGATTTAATTTGATTTGATTTGAGAGCATAAGGAGAAAGAGGTAGGCAAAACAGAATTGGAATCACCAGAGAAATGAGAAAAGTAGGTAGGAGTACAAGGAGATGCTGCAGCAGGTGAAAAGGGATGTGGGAAAAACTATGGAAAAGGCATATGAGGAGCTGTAGGAGAAGCTGGACACTAAGGAAGGAGAAAATAATTTGTACCGATTGGCCAGGCAGAGGGACTGACCTGGGAAGGATGTGCTTCAAGTTAGAGCAATAAAGAATGGAGATGGAAGCGTGTTGACTTGTGAGGAGAGTTTGTTGAGAAAGTGGAGGGAGTATTTTGAGCAGCTAAACAACTAGAAAATTGAGAGAGAGAAGGGTGGATGATGTGGAGATGGTAAACAGGTGCTTGCTACGGCAGCACATATACTAAAATTGGAACGATACAGAGAAGATTAGCATGGCCCCTGCGCAAGGATGACACGCAAAATCGGTAAAGTAGGAAGTGGATAGAATTAGTAAGGAGGAAGTGAGAGCAGCTATTAAGAGGATGAAGAGTGGAAAGTCAGTTGGACCGGTAGAAGCATGAAGATGTTTAGGAGAGATGGCAGTGGAGTTTTTTACCAGATTGTTTATCAAAATCTTGGAAGGTGAGAGGATGCCTGAGGAATGGAGAAGGAGTGTGCTGGTGCCGGTTTATAAGAATAAGGGAGATGTGCAGACCTGCAGTAACTACAGGAGAATAAAGTTAATCAGTCACACCATGAAGTTATGGGAAAGAGTAGTGGAAGCCAGGCTGAGAGAAGGAGTGATTTATGATAGAAGGGTATCTGCAAGAGTGAAAGTTTATAGGACTGTGGTGAGACCTGGAGGTAGCAGAGGTGAAGATGTTGAGATTTTCATTGGGAGTGACAAGGATGGACATGATGAGAAACAAGTTTATTAGAAGGACAGCGCATGTAGGACATTTTGGGGACAAAGTGAGAGAGGCCCGATTGAGATGGTTTGGACATGTGCAGAGGAGGGACAAGGGGTATATTGGTAGGAGAATGTTGAGGATGGAGCCACCAGGAAGGAGGAAAAGAGGAAGGCCAAGAAGGAGGTTTATGGATATGGTGAAGGAAGACATGCTTGTAGTTGGTTTGAATTGATGGGTCGAGATGAGGAGGACAGAAGAAGAAGAAGATAGAAAAAGTTTAAACTACTGTAAAGTCTCTAACTGTTTAATGACCATGTACAGTTTTAACAATTATACAGAAGGTGTGTCTATTAAATTTGGCATATGTGTAGATGCTATTATGCTAGTATGTCATGAAATTTTAGTCTACTAGTATGTAATGAAAAAGCTCCATCTCCCAAATATAACCTGCTCAGTCGTTTGGGTAACAGTATTAATTCAATTCAATTCAATTAATTTTTTTTGTATAGTGCTTTAAACAATGAAAATAATGTGGGGATAAAGAATGAATAAGATGTTCTTTATATGTGTTTGTACCTGATGAGCGAGAAAACTCCCTGAGATGGCCTAAGAAAGAAACCGTTGAGGAACCTTTGAGGAACCAGACTCAAGAGGGAACCCATCCTCATCTGGGTGGCACTGAATATCCATTTATTACAGATGAACGATGTTGAGGTGGGCAGTGATGGTGATCAGATACAAACTGTAGTCCTGAGTCAGTGTAGCAGACTGTTGACATTAACTACAGTCCAAATCCTCAGAGTTCCTGTTCTTACTCCGTAATTTCATGGATCCCCAGGGCGTTGATGAGAAACCATCCCCTGCTGCACAGAGTTGCCTCCAATCAAAGAGAACACTATCCAGTGGCAGGCCAGGACAAAGCAGGCAGATCCAAGGAGAGGAGAGGGGTAGGAACAGTTGTCCCGAGAGAGAGAGAGAGAGAGAGAGAGAGAGAGAGAGAGAGAGAAGAGGGGTGACAGGGAGAGAAGGATATAGATTATTAAGTATCCTTATTGTTGTATGAAAGTAAAGGACACTGTGCAGTTGGGGACTCCGGCAAGCCACACCACCATCAACAAACCTGAGTGAACATGTAAGAGTGAGGGGACAACAGCATACAAATATCCCAGTTCACTGAACACTCTATATCCATGTTCCCTCCAAATCGGCTCCTTTCTTTACCTAAGAAAAACATACTGATAAAAGGCTTGACTAAATAAATATGTTTTCAGCCTCGACCTGAACATTGAGACTGTGTCTGAGTCCCTAACACTAATTGGACAGCTGTTCTATAACTGTGCTGCTTTATAACTGAAAGATCTGCCCCCTGCTGCTATTTGAGGTACCAACAAATAGCCTGCACCTTTTGATCTAAATAGGCATGGAGGATCATTGTGGTACAGAAGTTCACTCAGATACTAAGGTGCGAGAAGTGCTCTATACGTCAGTAGTAGTATTTTATAATCAATGCAAGATTTAATTGGGAGCCAGTGCAGACTATTTTCTAGATCTAATAAGGACTCTTGCAGCTGCATTCTAAACTAACTGAAGCTTATTTATGCACTTATTTAAACACCCAGACAGTAAAGCGTTACAGTAGTCTAATCTAGATGTAACAAAAGCATTAACTAGTTTTTCTGCATCCTGTAACTACATCATATTTCTAATTTTAGCAATTCATTGTAAGTATTAATGAAGACTGCCAAATTGTCTATAGGAACTACAAATTCAGTTGAGCTACAAATTTGAGGGTAATTTTAAATTGCTGCATAAGTTTAAGTGCATGGGCCATACTTGAAAATTGGTGACTTGAGTCTAATTGCTAGGTCAATATTTATGCTGTGAAATTTGCACATGTTTAGACTTTGACTATGCACTGGCTCAGGTATGTTTCCTTTCCTGTCAAATATAATAAGATAGAAAAAAATCAACACAGAATATAAATGCTTGTAAAATAGCACTTGATTAGATTTTTATAGCTTTCATGCTCCAACAGTTACAGCACACAAGTGAATGAAAACGCAAGATAAATCAAGGCCATGAAATTGTAACGTGTTTGTAAGATATAATCTATGTGATCAAGCAATATAATTTTAATTTGTTTTGATCTGCTCAGTTAATTAATTTATAGTTAATTTGATTTTGAGTCTCCTGATTAAGCACTCATCTGCTACACTGGCACTTAAAAAGTCGCTCTCCATTTTATCTATTAAAAAACATTAAAGCATTTTAGAACAGTCTGTCAGGCGGTAGTGCTAGACTGCTTACTCACTTGAAGCAGGATCTAACAAAATAGCAATTTTGTACACACACACACACTAATTTTTTTTTTTTTTTTTTATTATTTTTTTTTTTTTAAGTAGTTTTTCTTATAACATTGATCATTGATTTTGAGAGTAAAACATCTGTTAGTATTGGGGTCAACCAATCCTACACAATAGTAGAGAGATGGTCAGTTGGCCATACAGTGGGTCGATGTGATGTAAGCGATGATGTTTCTGCAAATAGGATTAATTGTTCAGCTCCATAAACCTACCCTCGAACTGAAACTACCAACCAAGACAAAAATTATATGAAATAAAACAAGTAAATAATGCAACATCTACACACTGAGTAATACCTGAAGGACTGCTCAACTGCGTCATTACCTTTTCATGTCGCCATGGTTACACCAGACATCAGTCAGGCAGATCTAGCAAGACACAATTTCTGTACAGATTCATGAAGATGGACAGTCCATCTCGTTTTTCAATCCCAAACAAAAGAAGCTTTGAGTTATGTTTTACTAAGTAACTTTTGTGTCTTTTTAACTTTTTTAAAATTTTCTTCTTTTACTAAAATCAGCTTAAAAAAAGTACAAAAAAAAAACCAAAAAAAAACAGGATGATTTATTGAAGCAGCTTTATGAGACACTGCATGCATGATTTTCAGTAGGATCCTGATAAAGCACAGCTGCTACTTAGTATGGGTCACAAAGTGTCCCTTGTGTCTTTCATCACAAAAATGTTGTCTATTCCTTATTCACCGTTCAGTTGCATTTCAGTATTTTGTAATAATTACTATAAAATGAATTTATATCAAACTTCTATTTTGTTTTCAAAGTATCAGTGGTAATGTTTCTCAACCTCCCAACATATCTGTACCAAGCAGTCAACAATGTGAGATTCATCCTAATTTAGGTACTCTAGGTGTTATGTGGAAGCAAACATGTTCTCTTCCTGAGGAATGAGAAATACTTATGTATAATGTCTTGCGGTGACTGAAAAAGGTATTTAGAATAACCAATTAATTATGTTTTCTGTCTTGTAATGTAAATCTGGATAGCAATGTAAACCAAATGTAACATTTGTATGTAGTAGGTGTATTTAAATATATGCATGCTGTTAGCTTTGTATAAACACGTCTATGCTTGGGTTTCTGTTGTTCTCTATTATGCTGCCTTGGGACACCAGACCCACTCTTATTAGTACAGGGGATATAATAAGCCCTGTGGCTGTGTGGATTGCAGCATGTGGGGTTAATGTAGCCTCTCCACAGGCCAGACCATTAAAGCTCTATAACCCAATCACATCCTGGCCAGAGCTTCCACTTAGCCTGACACTGATGTCACACTCAGTAAAAAGAGTGGAAAAAACACCACTCATTTACCTCATTTGCAGATCTCTGTGTGGCCCTGGAAAAGTATACAGCCATTATTCACCCTGATTTATGTTTCAATGTACACTGTTACATCTAATCATTTGAGGTCTATTTTGTACCATGACTCAGCTCCCTCTGAGATGATTAGTCTGTGAGTTAAGATCTCTTATTTTGGATATTTTTTAGCACGCTTCATATAAAGACTCTATATGCGTATATACACTTATATGGTCCTGGGAAATTAAACCAGATTAACTGTTTTGAAGTATAGTAGAAAACTTTACATTAGTCCAAAGGCTGAATCACCTTCAGGTGACTTTTCTGTGGTGTGTTAATGTGTGGCATCTGCACATTATATTTTATTGTATGATTCTTCTATTGAAATGGATGATCAGTAATTTATTCTTCTACTGAAATGGATGATCAGTAATTTATAACCTCGTGTTTTCTAGTGTCTCAGATGTGTCTTTGTGGCCATTTGGATGTAAACATGGCACAAACATTAAGTACATGATAGATTTTGACTACAGTATTACATATGTAAAATATTTCATGTTTATTTCATGTATAGATAATAATAATAATAATAATAATAAAAAAAGAAACAAGGTGCTGTCCTTGGTTTTCATTTAGTAATCAAAACATTGTGAGAGCAAAACATTTGGCACTAGGCTGCTTAGGCAGTTTTATCTTATTGTCTCTCTAAACATGTATTTTCTGTAATATAGCAGGTGTTAGCTGGGAAAAGTCTGCATCCAGAAAATTTTTCTACATAGCTAGCTAGAGTGCAATTTAGAGACCAATGCAAAAATGTCTAAATATGTGTCCACTATATGAATTTTTCTATGCTGTTCAACCCACATAGCTTACTTGCTGTATTAACTAATAATTGAAAAATAATTTTCAGCCACTACAAAAAATGCTTGTTTAACATACACAGTATATATCCACGTATGCAAATTTATCCAGTTATTTTTGTAATTTATTAGTGATATGTGTTCTACAGCATTTTCCCCATATTATCAATCTTTACTAGTACAAATGCCTTGTAAATTGTTTAATTACTATTGATTTGCATGAACAATGAGAGCTATATTGATTTATGAAAGACATAAGTCATCTGTCTACCTTTGAGGCCCTTTGAGATTCCCAGTAGCACAAAAGACTGTGTAGCATGCTCAATATAGGTCAAGAGCAGCCCTAGATTAGTCTGAGTAACTGTGTATATAAGTTTAAAATAGAAACAGTGACAGTGGAAAATATTATTATTTTTGTCTTTTTGCTAAATAATCTGTTGTAATCAGACCTCATGCAGACATTGTTATTTTGCTACTACACTTAAATTGTAATTCCAAGATGAAACATTCAGTACATATATTTTATTTGGTATTTACAAGAGTATAGGAAATCAGTGTGTTGTGGCGAAGGGGTTTGGTAAATGCTGCCAGTGGCCATCTCTCCAATGGAAACAAACAGCAGGATTTCTTCACTGCCATTTCTTCATGCCTGGACGCTAGTACACAAGCCAAGTATTTACTATTCATCCAGAATGAAATGATGCACACTTCTGTATGATTCTAGAGTACAAACTCCTTGCCTGTGGGGTACTGTACAGAATTTTTTTCTGGCCTTCTCTAGCACTGTTGAAGCCCTTTTCCAATTCTAGGATGTCTCTCTCTACTGTCTTATACTGGGTTTATTCTTGTCTTAGTCTGTGCTATATCTGTGCTATATTATGCAGCAATTTTAAAAAGTCTAAAATCAAAGCAGTTATTGGTTTATCACAAATTTTATATGAAATAAATGTCAGAGAAGCTATTAAGCTAGCAGGTACAGCCCATGGTACAAGAAATCTACAAAAATGTATATAATTGGAGTTATGTGGGTTGTGAATGTGTTATACAGCACTGCAAATGGAGATGAATCTAATTTACTGTTCTAATTTTCTAACTGAGAGTTTCTTAGGAATCATTGCATAAGGTAATGCTGCAGAAGTGAGGCCTTTATGTGTAATTTTCTATACAGAGGAAGGATGACCACACATGACTGTGAGGGGCAGTGTATTTCTGTAGATATAAGTGGTTGGGATTAGTAATAAGGGATGGAGTTAGGCTGAATAAGGGAGAGGCTGTAAGTAAGGAGGAAGTGGATTTGGATAAGTGTATGTTAATATGGAGCCTACCAGATACCAGAGCTTCTGCTCGGATCTCAGCATTCTTGACGGACATATCTTCGTGGATTAGTTCTCATCAACGAAAGCTCAACCCTAGCAAAACCGAACTGCTGGTCATCCCAGGTGATTCATCTCCAGTTCAGGATCTTAAAATAACTCTTCATAACTCTCTGCTCTCCCCTTTAGCCACTGCTCGCAACCTTAGGGTAACTATGGACAATCAACTGTCCTTCTCCTCACATGTTGGTAATGTGTCTCGTTCCTGTCGATTCCTTCTCTACACCATCCGAAGGATTTGACCATTTCTGTCCACACAGGCTGCTCAGGTGCTTGTTCATTCTTTTGTCATTTCGAGACTGGACCACTGCAACTCTCTGCTGGCAGGTCGACCTCTGAATGCTATTCATTCACTGCAAATGATCCAAAATGCAGCTGCGCGACTTGTGCTTAACCTGCGCAAGTTCTTCCACCCCACCCCACTGCTGTGCTCCCTCCACTGGCTGCACGTATCAGATTCAAAACACTTATGCTCACCTACAAAGCCAAAAATGTATCAGCACCATCTTAACTTAGACACCTCATCACTCCTAGTACTGTACCACACTGCCTGAGATCCTCCAGCACTGCTCGACTGGTACCACCTTCTCTGTTCTGGAACCAAGGTGGTGGAATGAACTTTCCCTAGATGTCTGAACAGCTGACACCCTGTCTATCTTCAAGCGGCAGGAAGAAGACCTACCTCTTCCTGAAATACTTAAACTAACACTTTCCAAGTTTACTTTGTTTATAATTTTTTTTTTTTATAAAAAAAAGAGTTGTAGACTGATTTATCTTAACATGGCTATCTAGCATTCCATTGTAGATTTATCAATTGATAGAGACTGAAAGCACTTTTGTACTTTTGTCATTCTGGACAAGGGAGTCTGCTAAATGCTGCAAATATAAATGTACAGTACTAAAGAGGCTGTGAGCCCAGTTGTTTATGTGGGAGATTAAATGGGAGTGTCCTCTGAGTTTGAAAAAGACTGATTGAGAGTGTCTGTGATCCTAAGAAAAGAAAATGTCTGTGATTGTTCAGGGTGATAGGAAAAGCATTTAAGGTTTTTAAGAGAAGGAACATTTTTAAAAGAGCATCTTCTCTGCTACCGAAGAAGAGAAAAGGCATCTGAGAACTTTCAGAGACTGGGATAGACACTTTGATTCTTTGATTCTCTTCGACACTTCTCGACCCCTCTGATAAGATTATTGAAAATATTAGTTCCAGAAAGGATTTGGTGGAGGGAAGGGTTAAATGCCACAGCTAAATTTATGTTAGCCTGCTAGACAGCAATGCATGTAGCCTGGAAAAGTCTTTGCCATAACATACAGAAACTTGGGTAAGGAGCCACCTCTGTTTTGCAAACACAATGTAAATGCATTAAACCACAGGTAGAAGTGATAATGTGCTTTGCCATTTTCCCTACTAGCAGTCCATCCTGTTGTGCCTTGAGGGCATAAAGGGGACGTGTTACATGATCACTTGCAACCATCTGACCTGGGATTCATTGAGTAAATAGCAGCACAGGAAACAATACCAACAGTAATTCCCGAATCAGGGGTCACAACCCCACTAGGGTTACTAGATTTACAAATAAACTCATGAGCAATAAAAGTAAAGAAAAATCCTTGTCTCCTCTAAATTAGTTCTTTGTCCAGTATAAACTAAATAACTTAAAATTCTGATGAACAGGGATGAAAATTAGTCAACAATGCCACTTGCTTTGATGTTTCTGTAAAGATTTGGTGTACCAAACCACCATTTTCTATAACAACCTTGCACCATTCTGTTTTATTTCTTTTCTATCTGTGGAACAGATGATTTCTAAATGTGGTAATATCTGACCTGCCTGCACCATTTAGTCAAAGTCTGCTAGATGGTATTTTTTTATTTACTGCTAAAAACTGAATAAAACAGGATAAAGATGAATCCTTGCAGCCAAAGTTTTCACTTTTAAAGAAATGCAAGAACATCATTCCTATTAGACCATTAAGTCAATAATCAGGATAATGAAAACAAGACAAAATCTGCAACGTGACTTAGTCTGACACTCCTTTTATTTCAACCAGAGGTGAGGTGAGCAGGGCAGAAGGCAACAAGAAATATGGGACAGTATGGATGAGACAGAGGGAGTCAGCGATTTAAATATGACTGACAACAGAGAAATTCCTTATCACCTGATCATCATCTTTTCTCATGCTATATTGTGGTTGTTTAGCCTGGATACATTAATTAGGTAACAAAATTTTACATTTGTTGTGTATTAATATAATAATTAGGGATGTAAACGCATTAACATTTTTAAGGGCACAAATTTATTAACGTGCAATTAATGCAGCGGACATTTCTGTTTGACCATTTTTAATAAAAATAGAAATAAATATAAAGTGGCAAAATTAAAACCTTCAATGCAACACACATTTGTTGTCCTTTCTTTGATCAGATATATAAAAAAAATCACAAAACATTTGTTTTACTGATGCACCAAGTCTCAAATCAAACATCTTAATCTGCCATGATGCACACAATTTACCCTCTGGGGTCGACAAACGCGCCTGTGTGTTTTGTGTCATTTTTTTCCTCATGCAAACTTAAATTACTCTGTCTTTTTTGATTGTACAGATGAGAGCAATGCGTCGATCCAATCTGTAAAGGGTCTACTTTTATTTGTAAACACTCATAATAACAAATATATGCTGTGCTTATGTAAAATAAAAAAAGACAGGGGTGCTCTCTGCCATCTCTGTCTCCTCTCTTCACAGACACAGACACACAACGACCTGAATTTCAGTGCATATTTAAGCTCGAACTGTCTTCTTTTTAACAATTCACATCGAAAACAAATATTCCCTGATTATGTAATCCGTATGAAAGTTTATTGAAGGTACAGTTTCTTCGGTATCACCTCATTAACCGTCTGTGTGAAAACATAGCAAAGGTTTCGTTTGCTGTCCTGATGATTTCCGTAATTTAAAACACCGCAATTACTTTTAACATTTAATTAATAATCATACATTTGCATAAAGCATCCATATTTGTCCATGCCATGTTGATTAGAGTATTAAAAACTTGAAAAGTTTTAATTTAAGGTACATTTAAAACAGATTATGTGTGATTTAGTTGCGATTAATCGTGAGTGACCTCATGACAATCGTGCAATTAATCATTATTAAATATTTTAATCGATTGACAGACCTAATATTATTATGATGTGAGGTCCAGTTACCAGCGTGACATTAAAACAGGTAGACGTTAGATTAATGCTGGCAGTTTAGCTAAAGAAACTGTACTCTCACTTGCCCCATAGCCACTTAGATGTCAAAATTGTCTCTAATATGACTGGCAGGCTTTTCTCATCCAGGCTCTCCAATGCTTCTATTCCTTACAAGGCCCTACTGCAGGAGCATGCACACTGCATGAGCTGATGCTGTTGTCTACGCCCCCTTCCACTCACCACCTCAAAGCAGCCTAGAGAGAAACAAGGGCAAGGGGAGGGTGGAGGTAGAGAGAGAGAGAGAGAGAGAGAGAGAGAGAGAAAGAAATTAATTAGTGAGGCATAGTTTGAGTAACAGTAAAAAAAAAGAAGAGGAAAAGTCTTTTAATAGGCTAAGAGCAGTTTGACTGAACGTGTTGTCCTTATTTGATTTGTAAAGGATCATGCTGTTAGGGAAAGAATAAATGTGATGCATTATTTGCTAGGTTCATATCTACTTTTGTTCTGCTTGAGGGAACTGCCATGCTTTTCTTGACATTTTAATAGCAAGCAGAGTGAAAGGAGGTGTTGGCGTTGTTTAGATTAAAGAGTCTTAAATGGGCACACATGGAAATACAAGGAGTCGAAGCACCAACAATTCACCTCTTCACATGCATGAAGCAAGCCTGCCATATTTATGGTCTGAGATCGTAGTGATGTCGATATACAATGCTGGGTGGTCTGGTATGAGTTTGAGGGAGCCAGCAGTTTAAAAAGAATGTTTACGACCATATGTTCACCTAGGACTGTGTGAAGGGGTGAGAAAAGACAGCTGTATAGAAGTGAATGGGACATGTGACTGGTTTTGTTTTTACTCTGCTCACACCTGCACAAGGTTTCATCACTCTTAATATTCATTGGTTTGCAGATGTTTGGCATGTTTTAAGGTCTTTATCTAAACCCTTTAGCAATAATATTTACAGTAGTAGCTAAAATACAATTCAAAATACAGTTTCTATGATCTTTGCTAACAGCTTTAACAGATAAAGAAGTGCAGGAGACTCAAGCTCCTTGTGGAAGCTATCTTTAATAGAATAAAATATTTTATTTAATAGCTCATTGTATTTATAGAATGCTCAGCAAGAGCTATCTAGGTTTTTTCTTTTCTTTTTTATTTGTATAGCACATTTGAGAATGGACATTGTCTCAAAGTAGCTTTACAAAGATAAAGCGGTAATAAAGAATGTATACGTTTATATTATGAGCCCTTATAATTTCAACTTTTGTCCCTAATGAGCAAGCCAATGGTGACTGTTACTAGCTAAGGCCTGATAAACACTGCATTTTCTCTTTTCCAAAGTACATAACTAATAATATTATCTTTGTTTGGAGAAAACATCACTATATATGTTTTGTCGATCAGCAATGTCAAACCAAATTGTTGTGAATCCACAATACGAACCTGGTCATTTCCGTAATGGATGGGAAACTAGAGGTGTAATTTTAAAGGGCTTTTTTATAGGCTAATATTGCCCAAACATTTACATTTACCTATATACTGTATATTTGACCAACAAATAAGAAATAATTAAAGGAAATAAGACATGCTATAATTTAACAATTGAATTGCAACCATACTGTGAGCAAATAGTTTGAAGCAGGTGACTAGATTAGTTAAAGAAAATATCCCTTTTAAAAGCTTTCTTTTTTTGTTCAAATGCTAAGGCTACAAACAGCTTGGTGAATTTTTACTAAACTTCAAAACAAAACTTGCAATGACACTGAACATTTGTATGTATCATTTTAGAAATAATGGTATTAATTAATAAGGTAATAATTTAATAATGCCAGGCACAGATTTGGGTGCATCAGATGTAGCTTTAGATAGCACAGGTGCACCCGAACACAGGAAACAAGAATATACTGGAATTTAATCTGGCTGTTTTAGTTTAGTCTATTCTAGGTATCCTTTTAAGGTTATCTAGTTATGGACATCTATATCTCCTCATTACTCTGATACAGATTTTGATTACTGTATAAGGATTTTTAAAATGCTCAAGTTGCTATATTAGCACTGTTAGCATACCTATTCATTAGCACTTGTCTGTCATACACAGTAAAAATGAAACAAAAATCTATTTTGCCACAGTTAGTTGATTCTGGTTAGTATTCATGTTTCTGTATTATTTTTTAAAGATTGTTAAAATGCTTTTCATGTCATGTGTTGGCATTTTTATAAAAACAACATTGTTTTACACTGTAACACTATACACTATATGGATACATACAGTATAATAAAATATAATCTTTTTTGGTTGAAACTGGCTACAGAACTGCAGGCTTCCAGCTAATTTCAAGTAGGCTTTAATAATTGTTGTAGGTATTTTAGACAGACTGCTAGAATCTAGAGAAAAATTTTAAAGTCGAAACTATTATGAGGGCATGCTATTTGCACTAACAAAACACCTGTGTAGTGTAGCATGTTTGCCAGGTTGAAGATTTTCCATTTTCATTAAAATGTATTTCGTCGACTAAAATATTTGCAGTAATTAATACTAATTTAATGCTTAAATAATATTAATTACATAAAATCCTAACATTGAGAATAACACTACTATTATGAATTTGCCCTCTCCATGTGCTCCATGTGCTTATATGTAAATTTATAAAAGAAAGATTTTCACTTTTAAACTTGAAAAAAAAAGGGTTGCACCAAAAAATCATCAAATAATGCAATCAGACGTCATTTTATACCTTTAAAATGATTTCTTAAATTTCATATTCAATGAAATCAGCAAAAACTATGGTCAGAATGCAAACTTCATGATTGTGCAGCTGAATTTTATAGAACTTCTTGAAAATCCTCAATACCTAATTTTTAGGGCTTCAGGTTATACTTCTGTAAACAAATCATTTCTAATGAAATGGACGACCACTGGGGTTGTCTTCTCAGTGTAGTGTGTTTAGTCAGTGTAACAGTGGAAGCACTTTGGAAAAACAGTCTGTCATCTGTATCAAAGGTTCCCATCAGAGACTGGCAAACATTGCTTCATTCCCATCACTTGCAGTGTGAGGCCAGAACCTGACAGGACCAGGAAATTCTGGAGTTGCACAGGTGATACGTGTGTGTGCATTTTATTGTTACATTGCATCTGAGGCCTGAGGGGAAGTATACTATTTGTACCCTGTTCCCTGCATCAAAGCTCATTTCTGAATCTCAAACCTGAGACACTCCGCTGTCTTGATGTCAAGCTTGCAGTGGACATCTGGAGGAGTGGAGGCTCTTAGAAAACAAACTCAAGATTTGTCTTTTATATGATTATTACAAATAAGCTCTAATATCTGCTGATAATGTTTAGGAAAATCATACACAAAAGCAGGAAAGTCAATAGTATTATTAGTCAACCAAATATTACTAAGCTTTCATAATGACTTCTAAGGTTACAAAAAGACTTCTTCTGCTTTTTACCTTTGCATATGTACACCAGATGGTAGTTGCACTGGTCAAACTTAGTGAAAATAATGCCTGATCTCAGCAAGTCAAAGGTTGTGGATGTGACAAGCCTGGATTAATAATTATTCCTGATGGAGACCTTCTTCAGAGCCATTTTTCAACACAAAGGCAAAGAGCAGCATGTTTGAGATTGGTTCTCAAAAGCTTGATAATTAAGTAGATTATCCATTTGGATTAAATAATCAGTCATATTAACTGCCTTTGTCCTGGTCTTTGGTATGGCCTGCTGGTGTAAAATGGTATGACAACCAGATTAATAAAAAAAAAAAATCAAACTTCCAAAATGTTCGTGTTCTCTCTTTGTTATCTAAACCCATCCTTTTTAGATTGACACAATTCCTTCGCGATAAAGTACAGCTGTGCAGTTTAAGATGCACAGTTTTTTTTCTTCTTAAAAAGAATTGAACTGTGAGGAAGGACAGATTGTATGGTGCATTGCTTGTTTTTAAATATTAAGTCGTCATTAAAAATATATTATTACTTTTACTGGAGAATGAAACACACTTTTTGATATTTATGCCATTACACAGTCTTCTTTAGAAGAGCTGCACTATAGCTGTTTACTTACTAATGTATTTGGCCATTTTTCTATATAACCACACGTCATAGACATACACACATATGCACACATACAATACAAATGCATGCATGCATACATACATACACACCATATTCGCACACAATGGCTATAGATATAGAACATTTGCATGTGAAATGGATACTTCACAAACATGACAAACATTAAGACAAAGAAAAATTGAAAGATGGTGACAGATAGACAGACAGAGTAGCTCAGAGTGTTGGGTTAAGGCTCTGGGTAACTGATCAGAAGGTCAGGATTTCAAGCCCTGGTATTGCCAGGCTGCCAGGCTTTGGGCCCCTTAGCAAGGCCATTAACCCTCCGTGCTCCAGGGGTGATGTATCATCGCTAATCATGCGCTCTGAACCCAGCTTTCTAGCATCACTGGGATATGCAAGAATGAAACTCTATGTGCTGTAAATTACATGTGGCAAGTATACAGTGCCTTTCTTTTTCTGTAATTGCAATTAATACTACAGCAAAATAATTCATATTTTAATATTGTTTTAAAGTATGAGCCATCATTCACAGTCTCTAAATGTAATAAACATACGCATTGATGCCTTTTTCTTATTACTAAATTTAAAATACAGGAATTTTTTGTTACTGAATAGACAGTAAAGCTGGAGCAGAATACAGACCCACACTGTGCTTCTTTGAGAACACCTCCTCCTGTAGGTCAGTATAGGTATAGCAGTTGAACAGATCGATCATTGAAAAATAGACCAATATTATCCTTTCAACAATGGATTTTATTTTATATGAACCACAAAGCTGTTAAAAACAGTTAACATTTTTACACAACCTTATTCCATTCCACCAGACAATTTTTTTTTTAGATTTTGTATACATATAAGGTATACTGCACATTAGGGGTGTAACAGAACACAAAAGTTTTTTTAATTCACAGTTCGGTACAATTTCGGGAGAAGAAATGCAAAACATAAAATTGCTTGTCGTTTTTATTAACTAAGGTTATTATTAATAACATTTTTTAACATCAACAGTTTACATTTTAATACGATTTTAAATAAAATACCTGCTTGGTTAAATAACATAAAATAATGTTTTATATAAAAAATATATATTATTTAATTAATGCAATACACATTTTTATTATTTTGATTAAATTGGTACAAATTAAACTGAATAAATACAATTAAATAAATGGAACATTTCATTAAACAGTTAAAATTAAAAGACCCCATTTGGGTAATACATATTTGTAGGTAAGTGCAGTGTGTGTGTGTGTGTGTGTGTGTGTGTGTGTTATACATTTAATTTTCTTAAGATATAATCTCCTTAACTGCTCTGCTTATTTCAGCATACTTAAATAAACGTCTTCATTCCTTCCATCCTTCATTCATTCACTCCTTCGATATATGGAATTGTCAGGATTTTCTCCTTTTAAGAGAAATTCTTGAAGCTGGACATAAAACATAAGAAGATTCTGTGTATGTTTTTAATAACAACAATAACAATAAAAATAAATGTACTCTGAGTGCGAGGCAGAGACTAAACAAACTTGATACCACTTAATACGTTTCTGGGGGAACTCTGATTTTAACTCAGATGTTCTGCATTTGGTACAATGCTCACATAAATATACAGTTGAATAGTGGATGAAAAAAAAATTACTGTAAGAGAATTTTAAGAGCCCAGTGTGGTCATCTGGCGTTGAAGCCCATCTCTTTCAAGGTTTGTTGGGCCATGCAGTGGCAGGCTGTGCATTTCACACGCCTTCAGTAGTGTCTTATCCGAACCAATCCAACTTTTAATACCAATCATTATGACACCATGTCTTTGGAAACCATCAATATTATAGAAAAACGCAGTATAACAGAGCGCTGCATCACAGATAGGTATCTCATGCATCAAGAACGAATGCCATTATTAAAGCAAGAAACTCAATGAACACAATTCAACAAATTTACTTTCACTGCAGCCACAGCTGCACCACCCACATACATCATATCTAGCAAAAGCATCAATATTACCCATTAAGCATAAAATATTAATCATAAAATGACCCTGGGTTTTCTGTGCATTTTGTTTACCCTTTTTTCATGCAATACAATTTCTCTGGGGATTTGAAATCTTTTTGTACCAACTTAATGGGAAAAAAATCCTCACCTTGTCCTGCTTTTCTTGAAAAGTTCAGTTCATCTTGTAATTTTTGTAGACTTCTGGCCAAATCACCATCTGATTGGTTAAAGCAACAGCTTCAGGCAACATGGATGTGAATCTAACAAGCGCCCACGCTGTTCATTTATGCTGGCCTACGGCAGTACGTGATGTGATAGCTGAAATCTGATGGGATAGAAAATCAAACCAAAACTTGCACTCAGGGGCATGAAATAAAATGAAAAGAATGGACTATTGGGAATCATTTATTACATATTCATGGACAAAAATATATAAAAACATAAGTCAGTGATGCAGATAGAGATTAGGCCAGCAGAGAAGACTTTGCTGTCCCTGATGGCCTGCCACTGATTTCTGTTCTGAGATGCTTTAACTGTACCCTTCCAGTATGCTTGCTCCAGTTTGTCAATTCTCCTCTGATTTCTTTCACCTACAATTGTTTCCCTCTTTCAATCTACTGCTCGATGTATGCTTTTCACACAATTCTGTGTAAACTCTAGAGAAATTCCGGGAGATCAGCAATTTCTGAAAAACTCAGATCAGCCTGTTTTAAATGAAACGACCATGCCAGGCTGAAAAAGTCACTGATATTTTATAAAATTAGAAATGTGAACATTAACTGACAATCTTGGGCTGTGTGTTGCTGCTTATGTTGATTGGCAAACACATGGCAGACTCATGGCAAACACAGGTAGCCCAATAAATCTGGTTTTCTATTAGATTTTGCACTGTGACTGAGGAGATTATTGCTCATTCAGTCACAAGAGCATCAAGGTGGCTGGGCATGGTTTTCAGGCTTGGCATGCAGTCAGAATTCCAATTCAACTTAAATGTGTGCAGGATATGGCTCTGCAGGCCACCTGAGTGCTTTCAAACCTGCTTGGCAAATCATAGGTTTATGGACAAGGGAATTATCATGCTGGAACAAGTTTGGGCTCGGTCATAATGCTGCTTGGTGCAATGACATCCTAGGCCTCAAAAATTGTGTTTAGGGGCTTGACCACTTATGGCAGTCATGGTCACACTTTTGTGTACTTTTGCCATGAAGCATTTATATACATGTATAGTGTTTGACTATATATCTGTTTATAGTATATGTTTAGCATTCAAAATAGCCACATCTTTGTATAAGCCCAAAGGAGGTGTGGTTTACAGTGGAAGGATTTTTTTTGTGAGCAGGACTATTTTTTTTTTTAAATCCTTCTTTCAGTTATTTTGTTGGAAACTCCCCATGGCATTTTAAAACAAATATATTTGGTTCTGTTTTCCAAAGAAATGGAGGCCAACTACACAACACAATAACACTATAACAGTGCAGCACTGTGCATTTGCAATAAATGTGTGTGTGTGTGTGTGTGTGTGTGTGTGTCAGTCCAGTCTCTTATTCAGAAATGTTATGGATTGTGTGATGAAACTGTTAATCAGTCTGGCTGTGAGGGCTTGAATGCTTCGGTACCTTTTTCCACTTCAACTTCCACTCGTTCACTTAAACTACTAGAGGTTTTGCGAATGTAAATGTTTGTTATTTTTAGGGAGTAGAGACCCTTCCTTTGATGATGATCTTCTTAGCTGTTATCTCTATCTGCTGTAGGGCCTTGATGCAGGGGCAGTGATTCAGCTGCTCAGGATGTCCTTAACAGTTCCTCTGTAAAAGAGAGTGAGTGGTGGGTTTCGTCAGCCTTCTCTGGAAGTAGAGATGCTGCTGGGCTTTCTTGTTTACGGAGCTGGTGTTGATGGGCCAAGTGAGGTTCTTTGCAGGTGAACACCAAGGAATTTGGTGTTCTTGACAATTTCCACAGTTGATGTTCAGCAGAGAGTGGTCCCTCTGTGTTTTCTGGAAGTCAGCAAACATCTCTTGTCTGTTCACATTCAGAGCAGAGTAAGAATGAGTGTTCACTCATGATGAATTCACTAATCCCACTACTCACACTCATATTCACATTCACTCGCTATATTTTACTATATTTTCTGTTCTTTACATAGCTCAAGTCGTCTCATCTCCAAGGAAAATACACTGAATAAAACCTTATTATATCTTTACATACTCTTTCTATTATGTTTTTATACAAGATTTGTTATTTAGAAATGTATTTTCCAATTTAATAACATGAAACATAAAAACGGGGTGTCATTTTGAGGGTTGGAACGGATTAATGCCATTTTAAGTATTTTCAATATGGAAAACTGATTTGATGTGCGAGCAAATTGAGATACGAGCTCGTCCACGGAACGAATTAAACTCGTAGGTCAAGGTACCACTGTATTTCTCTGGGGAGTTTATCTTTTGTCATCGTCGTGCGCCACCGGTGGAAGTTTTTCTCCCGATGCCGTGCAGCTCAGAACACAGGTGAGGTGCGTTTTTTCGTTTCCGTTCGGAAATTTCATTGGTCTAATGTTATGTCGCTCAGTTTTGTGGCTTGAAGTTTGTGAAACCGTGAAAAACCCAGGAAAAATCCATAAATTAGCCGCTTCGTTGTTTAAGCCGCGGGGTTCAAAACATGGGAAAAAAGTAGCGGCTTATAGTCCGGAAAATACGGTGGATATCAATCAGTGTTTGACTCATTAATATCATTCTATTCATAGATTAGTGTGCTAGGATTAACATTAGAGTCTTTTTACATAAACTGAGTTGATTAAGCAAAAGTCTTGTGACAAAAAGATAATAGGCCATTATAGCTATAATAAATCATAGTATTTTTTTGGATATGTAAGTACATTTAAAGACAAATACTTTTGTACTCTATTGAAAGTTTGAAGGGAGCACATTTAAATTTTTTATGGGAGTAATAGTTTACCTAATGTATCTCTACTTTAACTTAAGTAAATTGTTTCTGTACTTTGTTCACCACTGCATGATACTTGGATTAACTGTTGTACTAACAAGAACAGACCTATACATCTGGGATTTTGCTAATACAACCTTTGCTGTTTTTGTAGTTGGTGATGTCTGCTTTAATTAATGCTTTGATTATGAACAGCCCCGTGAAGACAAACATGATAGCAACACTAGGTGTGTTTACTCCTATTAACTCATACACAAAAAGGTTTAGTAGTGATGGGTCATGCCCTTGGACATAGCACATGATCGAAAGCTGACTGTGGGTTGTGATAGTTGGACCCAAAGTAGGTTTTACAGTGGTTCTGAATTGTATATTAAGTCAAGTCAAGTTTATGTCTATAGCACTTTTTACAACAGACATTGTCTCAAAGCAGCTTTAGAGAATTTAAGAGTTAAGGTGAACGGTGTGTATTTATCCCTGATGAGCAAGCCTGTGGCAAGGAAAAACTCCCTTAGATGTTATGAGAAAGAAACCTTGAGAGGAACCAGACTCAAAAGGGGAACCCATCCTCATTTGGGTGACATCAAGAGTGTGATTAAAAATCATCAAAACAATACAGAACACTGGAGAGTGAGAACTAACATGAGCACCGGAGTGTGAGATTATGAGTAACGAGACTCTCAGGTGAATTCTGTTTGCAGGGAGGTGTTAATACAAATGCAAGCAACATTTTTGTCAAGGCATTTTCTCTTAGCTTTCAGTGGCCACAAATGGCAAGTTGTAGCTCAGTGGTTAAGGTATAGGCATTTTGAGTAGAAGGTCATGAGTTTAAATCTGAGCACTGCTAAGCTGCAGCTCCTTGCCCTTAAACAAGGCCCTTAACACTACTCACTTGTGCAAATAAATTAAATGTAAGTCAATCTTGATAAGGGTCTACCAAATATTGTACTTTTAAATATTTAGTAAAGTTCTTTCCTGGATTTAGACTCAGAAATTGCTTAATTCTCTCCTTTTTGTGTTTAAATCTTAGTCATGTATATGCCTTTACACTTCATCAGTCAGTAATGACAACAACCCTGAAATTCATTCACACTGAGGTGCTGATTAACATTAAGGAGTTTTTTAGCTCACACTTTGTTCTGTTTCTGTCTCTCTGCAGTCCTCAGGCACCACTGTGATGGTGGACATTGCGGTGATGGGTGAAGCCCATGGACTAATCTCAGACCTCCTGGCTGACCCATCACTGCCTCCAAACACCTGCAGCTCATTGAGAGCTGTTAGTAAATTACTCAACACCCAACTCACCTTTCAGCCCTTGCATCATCGCTCACGCATCAACCCTCTGCTGGTTTCCACCGATGGATACTCCTGCACTGATCTTGAGGAGGGTCTTGAGAAAAGTGATAAACTGACTATCCCTAAGGTAGGACCTCATTCTGTGCTTCAGTAAATGCAACATCTTGAAGTGGCTGAGCTGTAAACGTATCAGAGAATCTAAAATGAAAATTATTTTTTTTTTGTAAATAATAGTTTCAGCTTGGTGGAAATAATGTTCCATTCATAGATTGAAACTGGGAGTTTCGAGTGACAGGAA
The DNA here is from genome assembly GCA_014706435.1 of Silurus glanis. Classification (NCBI taxonomy): domain Eukaryota; kingdom Metazoa; phylum Chordata; class Actinopteri; order Siluriformes; family Siluridae; genus Silurus; species Silurus glanis. The sequence goes on along the minus strand of JAAIIK010000017.1, from coordinate 446,490 downwards.
ATGCAAAAGTGAAAAAAGTGATTTCTCTATCAATGGGTGTCAAGAATTCAGATACCTAAAAGATTTCACAAGGAAAACGCACATAAAGTAGAGCTTGACCAAACAGCTCTCAAGCTCTTGTCCCACGCTACAGTAAGATTAGCAAACAAAGATGTTTATTACACCAGGCTTTTAAGTGTGTCACACAGCACTGAACACTGATATTAAACAGACCACTGCTAGTCATCCAGCTTCCCAGAGCTCTCTGACAGTTGAGCTTTTAAATCTAGGATGAATTAAAGGTGATGTTTTGGCAGTCAGAGTGAAGAAAAACATGTACAAGCCTGGTTCCTGAAGAAATGTTTTATCTGTCATCTCTGCAGCTGTGTCAACATGGACGTTTTGGAAGGAGACAGGGTGAAAATTTGGAATAGGTGTATATGAGAACTATAGTAATGCTAACAAATTCACCAAAGTTCGCAAAGAGCAGATGCTGTTTTCACATTCCAATTACAGAACTATTTGGCCTATATCCTGAAATGCAGGTATCATTACAAACAAAGTATTTGTTAAACTGTTAAATGAAGAGTGGTTTCAGTCAAAGGAATAATTTTATTATAACATAAAATCATCTCATTCTTGGTTGGACTTCTTCTTCTTCTTTCGGCTGCTCCCATTAGGGGTCGCCACAGCGGATCATCTGTCTCCATACCACCCTGTCCTCTACATCTGCCTCTTTCACACCAACTACCTGCATGTCTTCCCTCACCACATCCATGAACCTCCTCCTTGGCCTTCCTCTTTTCCTCCTACCTGGTGGCTCCATCCTCAGCATTCTTCTACCAATATAACTAGTCAAAATTTTCACACTGTCTAGAATTCACATCAGTGTAGCAAACACCCACTCTGTGGACTCACTGATATCTCACAGTGCGGAAACTGTTTCAAATCAACACCTATCTGCAATGCTTGATGCAAGTCAGATCTGCATCTAAAAAATGGTTCAACCCGTTGGCTGGTGGCCTTTAGTTTAATGCAGTGATTTACTTTAAATCCAGAGAGGTATCATATGGAGTAGATGCCAACAATTACAATGAATTCTAGTCCGTTGGGTGGCACATAATCACAAGAGAGATGAGATACCAATCGAACGATAAACTAATGTATGTACAGTATGTCACAACAGTGAGTACATCCCTCACATTTCAGCAGCCATTTTATTATATGTTCTCAAGAGACAATACTATAGAAATGAAAATTTTATATACTTTAGAGTAGTAAAAGTGCAAGTTGTATAGCATTACAGATTTACTGTCCTCTAAAAATAAATCAACATACAACCATTATTGTCCTAATAACTGGCAAAAAAAAATGAGTACACCCTAAGTGAACATGTCAAAACTGTGTCCAAAGTGGCAAAACCATTTTTATGTACTGTAGCACTACCTTAATTCTCCTGGGAATGGAATTCACCAGAGCTGCACAGGATGTTGTTAGGATCTGCTTCCACTCCTCCATAATGACACCACGGAGCAGCTGGATGTTAGACACATTGCTATTCTCCACCTTCCTCTTAAGGAGGCCCACAGGTGCTCAATAGGGTTCAGGTCTGGAGATATACTTGGCCACTTAATAATTTTTACCCTCAGCAATTTGAAATAGTACATGTAGGAATCAATGTTTCCCTCAATGAATCGCAGCCCCCCTCAGTACCTCATGCAGCCCCAGACCATGATGCTACCACCACCATGATTGACTGTAGGCAGACACAATTTTTCTGGTACTTCTCAGCATGGCTGAGACTCTAAAGCAATGCTGGCAGCACTTGTGTCTGTTTTTTTATGTCAGCTTCTGACACACAGCACGAGGACTTGACTTCTTTGGTGGACTCTTGTGAGGCCTGTTCCGAGTAGAACCCGTCTTGGAAACCTCTGTATGACCCTGGCCACTTTACTGTAAATAAGTTTTATGGTCTTACCAATCTTCTTATAGTCAAGGCCATCTTTGTGGTTGAGCACGAAGCAGCAGCAATTCTAATTCTCAAATCCTCAAAGAGTTTTTTGCCATGAGGTGCCATGTTGAAAATTCAAATTCAAAGAAAAATAAAATAACTTGTTGACAGTTCTGTGTGTGTGTGTGTGTGTGTGTGTGTGTGTGTGTGTGTGTGTACAGTGCATTCGGAAACTTTTTAGACACTTTACACTAGACCCCTACTAGACAATCTGAATTAAAATAATATCCTATAATATCTGCGTTATTATTGCATAATGATGATAATCAGAGTTGTCTGGAACTGGAGTGTAAGAAGTGTAAAAAAAAATTAAATGTAAAATAAATGCATAGAATAAATCCCAGACAGCATTTTAGCAAACAAATAAACAAACAAAAAACAGTTAGCAAACAGAAACAGGATATTTCTTTGCAGTCATGTTTACTTTCACTTTTCAGTGATTTTAAAGCATTGACATTTAGGTCAATTAACAGATGCTCTGATGCCTGATTACAATTATCATATTTTTACAACTGATCATATGAGGATTAAGGGCCTTACTCAAGGGCCCCAGCAACCCCCCAACCCCCCCCCCCCCTTTATCATTCCTGCAGAGAACACTTATTATTCATAATTATGCACAGGTGTTAGGATTCACCTCCTTAGGGTTTACCTCCTATGGCTTCACCCTCCATTCACAAACCAGCGCTTGACCACATCCCCATTGCCACAGACCCCCACTGTCAATCACATACTGGAAAGAAGTCTGGGAAATGTAAAAGTGGCTCACCACACAATGCAGCTTTTACCTGAGTGAAAGCTGGTTGGCATGACTCCATCCACTGGACTGGATCTGGTACTCCCTTTTAATTGAGATCCGGCAGAGGGCTGGTGGCATCCAAATAATTCTTAAGCTTCAGATAATAGCCAGCTAGCACCAGTAACTCCTTTTTGGTCTTGCATCTTAGGTGGGCCTTGTCTTGGGGTTATACCAGCCCATGAGCCAAGTGGAAGCCCAAATATTGTATTTCCACCTACTCATTTGCACACTTTTTTGGGTTTGCTATGAGTCCCATATGCCTTAAGGTTCTCAGAGATGCTCTCAGCTGTTGTAAATGCTGCTGTCATTTTTTTATATAAATAATTATGCCAGATAAATAGGTAGCAGAATACATATTTTGGGAATGAAGGATTTGCTTCACGTTGAAATTTTGCTGGGGCTCCAGACAACCCAAAAAGAAGTGTGATTTACTGGTATAAGCCAAATGGAGTTGAAATTGCAGTTTTTTCATAAGACATAAGAGCAAGGGGGACTCCAATTTACTGCCAGTATCCGTTGGTTAAATTCGGTGTTAAATGAAAGCAAGATGCCCCTAAGGAGTTGGTCAGTGCAAGGCATTGTATATGCATCAACTTTACACACGTGTTGACTTTTCTAAAGTCCACGCCGAATCAGCTTAAACCATCTGCCTGGGGCACCAAGACCGCAGCAGGAGACCAGGGACTGTGAGATTCCTTGATTGCACCCATGTCAAGCATAGATGTGAGCACCTCCCAAAACACCTGTTTTTTGTGCTTGGGAAAGTACCACCCCTCTCTCATTGTGGCACTCAGCCAGAGGTGTTAAGGTTAGTGTGCCCAAGCAGAAGAAAAAACACAGCAAAAAGCAATTCCTGTTGTAATTTGTAAACCTCCACACATTGGGATGGCAAGAGGTGGTCTCCACAAGGGATCAGATTATGTACAAATTCCCATAGCTGTGCACCACTATTATACTCCCAGGACTGTCATTCTTGGGCAAATTCCTCAGTGTTACTTACCTCAAAGTGTGGAGTCTAACTCTCAGGTAAAGAACATACTGAGTTTCATTTTTAGGAAGGTTCCTCCCTCCAATTTACATGAATGGTATCTAGCACACCACGCAGCTTAAGGCCATATAATAATTCAATTAAGAATAGAAGGGGCTCAAGCCACTTATTCCAATTATTTGCATCACTGTAAATTATATTTTGAGTGTTTGATTAAATTAATTGATTAAGCCTTCTCTCTGTGTATAAAAAAACAGTAGGTGGATCAGTTTAATGCCCAGTAATGTTTCAAGCTTGCACAGTGTATGTGACATTAATACAGTGCCATTGTCAGTCAGGATCTCTTTTGGACTCCCGACATGGAAGAGTGTCTTTGCAACATATAACTTATTATTAATTATAAAAAAATACAAAAAGGAGAGCTCACCATTTGGCTCTATTCATTGGCCATCATTATTTTCATCTGGTCCAAGGCATGCTAGAGGGTTTCATCTCCAAGTAGAATTCACCAGATGGTGTGGTTTAGCATATTTCCCTCGATGATAGCTGAAATGTAGGCCAATTCATTCCCATGCTCTATATAACAGCTAAAATGTAATACATGAATGTTTGTTCATCAGGTTCCCTGAAGATTAGGAGCAAGTCTGATGTTAGAAACTTTGACACATGTGTCAAGCAACTGCTTTGTAAGTTTGACTTGTTTCTTTCCTAGCACCGCCCCCGACGGAGTTTGCCTTCTGGGCCTCTTCGGCGAATTTCATCTTCCTGGACAACTACCACCTCTGCCACAGGGCTTCCTACCATTGAGCCAAGCCTGGTCAGACGAGACCATAGTTCCACCATCAAACCAGTTAATGACAATCCCTCTGGCAGGTACGACACTAAGCACAGTTTACAATTTATAATGTGTTATTTAGCAGGATGTGGTAAACTGGTGTAGTGTCGTTTCGGCAGAAAGACAATATGAGGCTGGATTTTATCAGTTAAATTTATGGCATTTGGCAGACGCCCTTATGCAAAATGACTTATATTTATCTTATACATACATCTGAGCAGCTTTCAGCAGGTTTAAGGTTCTTGAGCAGGTTTAAGGGTCTTGCTCAGGAGTAGCTGTGGCTGGGATTTGAACTTATGATCTTCAAATCCAAAGTCCAATGCCTTAAACATTCAGCTACTGTACCACCTCTACCTATGTTTACAGTACACATATAAAATGTCCAGTGCATTTACAGTACAATGCATGTTACACAACATTTCATTTACAGCAAGATGTTTCAGACAAAAGTCCTTTAACAAAGTTCTCTGTTAAGGAGCTGTTGAACATACTGTGCATGTACCCACATGCAGTCTATTGCAGTTCTGTTACACTCCTCAGCAAAATAGATTCCTTAAATGTGAATATGACTCGATTTGTAAATTAGCAAAATAAGAAAAGTTTAATCCTAATGGTATTTTTAGTCTAGGTCTAAATGAACCCCAATGTAATTAAACAATGTATGTACAAAGTAGCTCCTTTTAATAAACAAAAATTACCCTAATATTCCTATCTCGTGGTCTGCTCTCCTGGCTCAGGGTCATGACACCAATTTAATTTGTGTTCTCTGCCCCTTATGTTGTGTTCTCAGAAGACATAGGAACCAGAGTGTCTTTTCCCAAGCACTGTGCAAATTCGGGCATCTCATTAAATTTGAATGGTTTGCCACTCCATGGAAGAATCAAAAGCATTGACTTTTCATTCCATATGCAGTATCTCACAAAAGTAAGTACACCCCACCTGTTATAGCAACCATTGTTGTATATCTCTTCAAAAGACAATACTATAGAAATGAAACTTGAATATATTTTAAAGTAGTCAATGTGCAGTTTGTATAGCAGTATAGATTTACTGTCCTGTAAAAATAACTCAACATACAGCCATTATTATCAAAATAGCTGTCAACAAAAGTGAGTGATAACAGCTGTACGTTGTGTAACCGTGCAAAGCCACACATCCTATTCATGTTCATGTTTTTGTCTGCTGGACAGGACCATACAAATTTGTGTATCTTGTATTAGAGCAGTTAAAATAGGTGCTTTGAGTGCAATTCTCTCATACTGACCATTGGATGTTCAACATGGCACCTCATGGCAAAGACTCTGTGAAGGTTTGAGAATTAGAATTGTTGCTATACACAAAGATGACTGAAGCTGTAAGAAGATCGGTCCGCAATCTGAAGGTGGAGAAGCGCTATGTGTGTAACTTCCAGCAGCTCCGTAATGTCATTATGGTGGAGTGGAAGAGGATCCCAGCAACAGCCTGTGCAGCTCTGGTGAATTCCATGCCAGGAGGATTAAGGCAGTGCTGGATAACAATGGTGCTCACACAAAATATTGACACTTTGGACATAGTTTTGACATGTTCACTTAGGCTGTAGTCACTTTTGTTGCCAGCTACTTTGACAATAATGGCTGTATATTGAGTTATTTTTTAAGGAAAGTAAATCTGTACTTCTATACAAGCTGCACATTGACTACACTAAAATATATCCAAGTTAAATTTTTTGTTTATTGTCCCGTGAGAAGATATACTACATTGGTTGCTGAAATATGATGGGTGTACTCACTTTTGTGGGATACTATAGCTGATCAGGAGTGTTTTTTCCATTAACATTCAGTTACTTAGTCTTACTCACTGGTGCATTATACACATATTTTTGCTTACAATCTCATTTGACATTACTCTCCATATCTCCTACTGAACCAACCTTAATTTCTACCTTGCCCTTGTTGTGGTTGGGATATGAGCCTAGGAGACTAATTCCAGCCTTGTTCTCATCTATGTTTCGTCACCAATATAAGACTTATAAGGCTTGCAACCCCTTTGCTCTGTGAGCTGACTTTGGGGGCAACTGAGGCTGCTAGGCAAAGTGGTGGTTTCCCAAAGATGGAAAATATTTCCAATGTTTTAAAAAGAATGTCTACCATATTGAGGTTACAGATGAGATTCATATGCCAAAGTGTTTATATTAATAGGTAAAGTTGCCAAGTTAAGGAAATAAGGAAATCTGCACAGCGATATTTTTCTTCCATAGTTTGCAGGAAGACCTACGTCCTAAGATTCGTAAACAGTTGTGACTAAGATTTAGATCCAGGAATGAGATCCAAGTGCAGGTTTTATTTCTAATGTGGCTCCAGACACATGTTGTGACACAAAAGTCAGAGGCCATTTTTCTGTTCCATGGTGTATCTGTTAATCTGCTAAAGGGCCAATGTATGTCTTCTCAGTAATGCTATTTCCATTTATGCAGGTGCAAACCTGACAAGAAGAACGGTTTTGCCAAAGGGATTAGGATAGCTTAGTCTTGCTGTTGTGATATCCAATCAAACCAGCTCCTCTTATTTTCTTAAATAAAATTAAGAATGTGCTAGTGTTTCTTTAAAGTAGCTAGTACTGGTTTATTTGTTCTAATGAGTTATGGTTAAAATATGTCTGGTTGAAGTAGATAATTTATGTTTAAGTTTGGTGACAAATATTTTACATACACGAAAAGTGGGCTGTATGAAATGGAACTTTATCTGGGGTCAGCTTTTGCATGTACACGAACAGAGGCACCAACATAAAGGCATAAAGGTTTCAGAATGTGAGTTGTGTGCAGGCAGTTTGAAATGCCAAACTGCTGTTACCCTGTTCCATCCACATCAACACATTCACAAAAATAGTAACAGAGTAAGAACAGGTACAGTTTTCACTGTACCTGTTATCACCCAACCATATCATCAGTGCACTGTTGTAACACCACTAAGTTATGCCTGAACAAAAATATCATTTTTAAACTTATATTATTTATTAATAGCATGTTTGTTGGTGTGTTTATTAGTTTAAGACTTGTATATAAATGAGTGTAAATGTAAAAGTTACTGACATTTTGTAATCTTGTGCCACTACAAATTGCCTGTTACTCAGGACCACAGTTTGCATGAACAGTTCTGCATTTAAGCACTTATCACTGCACACCTCAACAATGAAGGAACTGAAATGACTGGACAGTTTCTTTCAAGGTTCTTCATACCGTCTCAAGGAGTTCGCTTGCTCATTAGGGAAACTATAGGCACTAAACATAAATTCTAACTTTATCTCTGCAAAGCTGCTAAGAAAATGTCCTTTGCACAAAGCACTATATAAATAAATATTATTTGAATTGAGTGAATGATTGGAAGACAATTCTTTGAAGAGATTAATCCAAATTTGAGATTTTTGGCTCTAACGGAAAACAGGAAAAAATATGTTAGCAGACTGCCTCACTCGCACAGTTAAACATGGAGGTTGAAGCTTAATGGTTTAGGGTTATTTTGCACAAGGAAAGGTTGGTGACTGATTCTGGGTGGAAGAAATATTGATCCAAAATGGCTACCATTCCATATTTCAACAACACATAATTTTGTCTGGACTGTGGCCATTTGGAAACAACTTCTCCATGCAACAAGACAATGACCTAGAGCATACATTCAAGCTCTGTTGGCATTATTTAAGGAGCAAACGGTCCATGTTATATATCATAAAATGGCCTGCCCAGTCAGCGCAACTATATCCGATTGAGCTGCTCTGGGATAAACTGGATCACAAGGTCAGGCAGAAATCTTCAACTTGTGAAGAACACCTTTTGGCAAGTTTTAAAAGATGCATTACACAGTATTTCAGCTAAATGTTTGTAAAAAATTAACTGTCCAAATGCTGAGAGTGTGTAAAGTACAAGTGTCATTTAAAATAAAGGTTAACTGTTTATTAAGATTTTATACCAACATCTGTACATTTATATAATTGTTTGGTCAAAATAAAAGTTGTTGCATATTAACAAAAGGAACATGCATTTGTCATTCAAATATGATTAAAGACTTGGTGTTTCCAAACTTTTGACAGGCATTGTATGTGTGTATCTGTTGATGCCAGTCTTGATTTTGTGTTATTTGGTAGTATAGTCATGTGTGTTACTCAGTGTCTCTGATTGCAGGTCCATGTCTGTCTCCCACATCACCTCAGCCCCCAACTACCTCTACAACAAAGTCAGGCAAGGTAACTAATGTATATGTGTATGCATGTGTGTATACACGTGTGTGTGGTCGCAAGCATTATAATTAAGAAAGTGTTTATTTGATTAGTAGGTTACCATCCCTTTAGCAACTCACCTGTAGCCTCACCTTTCCACTCTCCTCCAGTCCAGGGAAACTCTGTAAACAGCCACACCAATAAGGGGCCCTCAGTGGACCCGCCTGATCCTGGGGCCCTGCAGGGCAATTGCCTCCCACAAGGGGCCTTTCACAGAGCCTTAACCTGCAACTCGCCCAGTTCCAGAACTTCACACTGGACTCTCCCCTTACTCTGTAGCAGGTATGATCACCAGGACATTCTAGTCTGAGAGCTGCTTCATTTACTACATTAACTATATGTTAAAAAATAAACATATTTTCTTTCTTTCTTTCTTGTTTGTGTATATTGTGTGTTGTGCTGTGTGTGCCTGGGTTTGTTTCAAGGTATCAGTGCTATAGTGCCCTTGACCTATAAGAGAGGATTCAGGATCAGTTAGCCAGAGAGGATTCAGGATCAGTTAGCCAGAGAGGATTCAGAATAGGCTAGCCAGAGAGGATTCAGGATCAGTTAGCCAGAGAGGATTCAGGATCAGTTAGCCAGAGAGGATTCAGAATCCGTTAGCTAGAGAGGATTCAGAATCGGCTAGCCAGAGAGAATTCAGAATCAGTAAGCCAGAAAGGATTCAGGATCAGTTAGCCAGAGAGGATTTATAGGATCAGTTAGCCAGAGAGAATTCAGAATCAGTTAGCCAGAGAGAATTCAGAATCAGTAAGCCAGAGAGGATTCAGAATCAGTTAGCCAGAGAGGATTTATAGGATCAGTTAGCCAGAGAGGATTCAGAATCAGTAAGCCAGAGAGGATTCAGAAT
>JAAIIK010000017.1:358907-399456 GCA_014706435.1 Silurus glanis | reverse complement strand
GGGTGAGAGCTGAATGAAGAGCTGTGGAAACTGCATCCTCTGTTGACCTGTTCGGGCGACAGGCAAACTGGTGTGGGTCCAGTGTAGGTGGTAGGCCCGCAGTGAGGTGATTGAGGATCAGTTTCTCAAAGCACTTCATAGCGATAGGGGTGAGTGCAACTGGGCGAAAGTCATTCAGGCATTCAGCAGCTGAGTGCATAGGCGAGTATCCAGTGAGCTTCAGGAGCCCTTGACCCTGTCACTAGTTCACTGGTTGTTTTGACTTGGATCAATTTTGGAAGGTATTATCCCCTGCATTCTCAGATAAACCCCAGAAGACCTGCTGTTTTGGAGATGCTCTGGCCCAGTTATCTAGACTTCACAATTTGGCTCTTGTCACAATCACTCAGATCCTTGTGCCTTTTCCTTTTTTCCTGCTTTCAAGATATTAACTTTGAGAACAAGATAATCAATGTTATTTACTTTACCTGTATGTGTTTTTAATTTCTAATTTTGTTATAAATCACTTTTAACAATTACAATGATTTACAGTGAAAGCACTACTTTAGAATATTTTGCCTTTTAGTTTTTTTTACTACATGACATACAGTACTACTTAGAAATATTCTTTAAAAGTGAATTGGCATGCCTTTCATAAACTTTTGAAATAATTCTAATGTGCAAATGAAGTGTGCTATCATAATGTATCAAAGGAGGGTGAAATCAGAAAATACCAAAATTATATCCTGAATTAAGTTTAAGGTTAATGCTTTTATTATCTGTTGTAGAGAAACTGATGCCTAAAATGCGACAAAAGGTCTTCTGTCAGATCACCCAGTACCTATTGGAAAATCATGAAATGTGGAAGAAGGTCATAGCTGAGGAGACCCAACACCAAACAAAGACAAACAAAGCCTCTGACCCAATCCTGGCCATTCATGAAGAGGAGGAGGAGACAATAAGCAAGGACAAGCCAACAGAGGATAAGGAGGAAAACACAGAAGGAGGGGAGATATGGTCAACAGAAGAGCAGCAATATGAGGCACCAATAGAAGATGAACAGACTGAATAAAGTGAGGACACAAAACCAGATTAAACAGTTAAGATATATCAGGAAACTGAAAATCGAGACACAAGCTGTAGAAAAATTGGGGAGACAGAAATGGTATGAGACTTCAGAGAATCCGGAGACATGGAGCAAATGAGAGATTTTTCTAGTCTAGAATATTTTCACAAAGCCTTTATTTCTAAACAAGACTCCTGATTAATGGTTGCCAGCACATCACAAAGACACACAAAACACTGTAGATTCTTTAGGTGAAGAGGTTTCTCTATGAAACAGGGATGTATCCTGTCTTTGGATAAGGGGGTATTTACTAGTCCAATAAAATGGGATTTCTAAAATGAACATGAACAGGATTTTTGAAAGCTCCACACTTTAGTGGTGAACTCAGTTACAAAACAAGTTTCATGACTGGGCTTTCAATGATCTGCACTTTTTAATCTATTCATTTCAGCAAGTATTTTAAGGGCGTTGGTATTAAAGTGATTCAGGAATCACATCCGTCATTCAATTTACTTTTATTTGTATAGCACTTTTGCAATGGACATTGTCCCAAAGCAGCTTTATAGAGGATGATCATGGTACAACATTTCCATCATGACACAACCAGTGCTTTCAAGCTCATAGCACACTCAAATACACCTCAAATACACACTCACACACTCAAATACACCATAATTCATATGAAAGTAAGAAGGTTCATAGAATGCATCTAAGAGACATGTGTAACACTACTTATATTCTCTCTTTTTATTTTTTAAAGCTAAAAGCATCTCTCCTTTTATAAATTATTTTTGCCACTTGATTTCCTGAGGTTGCATGCCTCCAGAGGTTCACCACCTGCCAGTAGAGTAGCACCCTGACTTTGCAGGTGCACTAGTGAATGTTCAAGTGTTTGTCCTTTTTAATATGACACGTTTCTTAAAAATAATTTGCAGGTTACAGGTTTGGTTTCAATCGTTTTAGTTTGTGACCTGACATTCCTGTTTATCATTGGATCATTCCTGTTGATCCAACATTTTAACATTTTCTCCTTTTGCAGTTTTATTCTGCCAATGCACATTTAAAAACAAAATCTGAATCTCCTTTTTTTATATGGCTTGTTAGAAAGAAATAACACAGACACTACATACAGCTCATACCTGTATGCTTTTATGATTTTATTCTTTAAAGATGAAGTATGCAATGCAGTTACTTTGCTTATTAAAACCGAAGTAAATCAATCCCACATACTATAGTTCGGTCATCTAATGTATGCAAATCTGGTATTCGTGCCATTTCTTCCCCACGCGTTTTAAATTTAAGTTTGAAACTGCTGACTCTTAGATCTATTGGTAGTTTTATGCATCTTAAGTAGCAAGTACATACGTAGTTAGGTAAAAATAAAAGTACCCCCTCTTTGAATTCTATTGGTTTCACATACCAGAACATAAAAAAATCATCTGGTCTTTAGCAAGTATAAAAAAGTAGGTGAATACAACCTCAGATGAACAACAACACATGATATATTAGACTGTGCCATTATTTACTTTACAAATATAAAGCCAAAATGATTAAGCCATGTGTTAAAAACTAAGTTCACCTTTAATGCTTCTGTAGGAATTAAGAGGATAAGTAGCAACCAAGTGCTGCTAAATAAATGCCCTTGCTTAACAGATGATTAGCATGTGTGACCACCTCTATAAAAGCTGAAGTTTTAGTAGTTTGCTGGTCTGGAGCATTTGGTTATCTCTGTGCTAAAGAAAAAAGACATCAGCAATGATCTCAGAGAAGCAATTGTTGCTGCCTATCACTGTGGGAAGGGTTATAAGGCCATTTTTAATAGTTCATCATTATACAGTAAGGAACTTTATTGACAAATAAAAAACATTGATGACTTCCCAGGAGATTCACCCCAAGATCAGTCCGTGCAATACTTGGCTTGCAAAGTTGTATCTCAACAAACCACATGATTTCTGGAACAATGCCCTTTGGGTGATGAGAGGTGATTGGTGGGTGCAGGACCCTGAGAGAGCTATGCATAAATAAATGCCAGCAAACATCAAAAACTGAAGCAAAGTTGTAAAGAAGAGTAACTAAAGATGAACTAAAATTCATCCTCTATGATTTGGGAGACTGATAACGTCAGATAAAATATGACTTATTTATGGTTACTAAAGGTGGTTCTACAAGTTATTGAATCATAGGGAGTACTTAGTTTTTCACACATTGTTTCTCCATTTTGGTTTATTTCTGTAAAAAATCTGAGGGTGTATGTACTTAGTTCTAAGACTTGCTAAGTATCAAATCATTTTTATTATGTTGTGATACTGTATGTAAAACCATAGAACTTAAAGAGGCTCAATTTCACATGACTGTATATTCATATACAGATTATATACTGTGCATAGACATGCAAGGGTAAATGCACCCAAAAACCTGATTGTTTTTGTACTTTTGCCTCAATGCTGGTATGACTCTTTTTCTGTTAAATGTTTAATATAGAAAGCAAACAGCTTTTCACCAGTTCCAAAAATCCAAAACAAATAAGCATGCTCTGCTTGGAGGCTAAAGAGTAAGCATTTTTTAAAGTCATGCACTCTTGCTAAACAAGGAAGGCCACTCATACTCCAGCCATCCAGTAGCTGCTATGTCCTAGAGGCACTGTAGTCATGCACAGAGGCATGTGAACTGCTAAACAGCTACCCCCCGTAGCTCAGAGGAGAATCCCACGTAGGCATGAGACATCGTGTAGTGACACATGCAAGAGAGCAGTTCACTCCAAACAGCGATAGTAACGTGTGTGCTGCCTGTGTTGCCTTAGACACAGGGACAAAAGGAGAAGCAGATTGATTGCGACTGCAGTTCAGGGATAATGCAGAAAAATGCAGTCTGATGTTTTTTTATATACGCAATCAGCTTGCGCCTGATGCTACTGTGCCATAATTTAGAAGGGGTGCTAATTAAATTTGTAGAATTGCAAAGTGGGAATTGGGTGTTTGTCTTTTCACCTCAGTTTAGTTTAGAAATCCTCATTTTGATTTGCAGCATAATGTATGCTTTTTTAAAGCCAGCACATTAAGCAATACTGACACATACTGTAGATTGATGGTAGTTTTATGATTGCCATCCTATTATTATGAAGTTGGGCATAATATATATTTTTTCACAGTGCAGCTGTTTGTGCCAAATATTACTTTAATAAACAACTGCGTTGAAGCTTTTTATGGATTATAAGGTATGTGTATGTCAGTTTTTATTTCTTTGTGTGAGTACATGTTTGTATGGAATCAAGCTGAGTTCATTTGGAATCAAATTATTTTTTTAATAGTGCCTAAAAAGAAAACAATCTGAGGCCTTCCTGACTTACAAAAAGCATTTAGATAATACAAACAAAATGAAATACTAAAAAGAATTACTCTAGATTTGATTCTGTAGCATTTCCAAGTATAGTTGAAGAGAAAAGACAAGAAAACAGAAGGAGGAGAGATAAGGCTGGCAGGGAAACACCAATATGAGAGAAAAGTTGTTTCTTAGTATACTCATAATTCAGGTTTATTTACTTTGGGACAACACTTTAGTTAACATTTGTCTTTTATGAACAATATTAACAAAATATCAAACAATTTACTTTACATGTAACACAGGGAGATGTTTTCAGTCAGGAGTAGGTCTTCATGCATCATAGAGGAAGTGCCCACACACACATAAATGTTTAGCTTTTTCTGTGAAATAATGAATCATACATTTTTTTTACAAAAATGAACAACAGTTGCACTGCAAACATTGCAGAAAGAATATTTCAATTCCTCAGTGTAGTTTGAAGTATCTAAATATTTTTGCAGTACAGTGAGGCTTCCTCTTTTTGATATGCAATATGACAAAATGTGTGTTTACACCTGACCATCAAACCTATCTGATAAGCTTCTTCAAATTGGAAGCACACAATCGTATAGAATACGATTGGATTGGACTTGAGCGTCCTGCATATAGCCCAGACCTTCTTAACCAATAACTTGTAACACTAATCCATACAGCATCACCCCAACATCTAATAGAAAAACTTTCCAATAGAGTGGAGCTTATGATAACATGAAAGAAAGAATAAATCTTGAATGTAACGTTTAACATTTAAGTATGATGATGAGGTGTCCATAAACATTTGGCAATATAGTGTAGGTTCTTTTTTGCCACCATTAAAAAGCTTAGTTTGACTCAATAAAAAATGTCTCTGTAAGTGTGACCTTATATGAAGACATTTCTTTCAGCAAATGAAGACCAAATCATTGTATAAAGTTATATGCTGAAACAGCCATTATATGATGTAATCAAGCTACTTTCCACATCATTATTTGGGCAGAAATTTCACCCATCTTCTCATTTATGTTTCGGCATCTCATTCTTTAAAGCTAACTTTAACATACGCTACAAGGACTTTCTGGTCACAAGTAAACAAGGAACTATCATCTGGCATGTATATTCATTTCACATTACATCATTACATGTAGTATTTCTCTCACCTACACATCTGCCCTGTTAAAATAAAAAGAATAAACATTTTTGTAATAAGATGGTGAGATAAAATATATAAAAGCCTTTGCTGTCCCTTTATTATACTTAAAAACTTTGAGCTTTCTACCTAACTTTTAACATTGTAATAATGCAATTTTTTAATCAACATTCCCTCTATAAAATTTTATAAGCTTCCACACAGTAAGGCCTCCACAGTAATGTGACTTTGTTTGGAGACTTCCAACCTGTTGAGACCTCAACTACCCACTAGCAGTGTCCATGAGATCAAGGTCATTAATGTAATCTGCTTACAGCAAGGTCATTCCTTTTATTTACTTTAAAAAAACCTGTTAATTAGCATTATTGTTCAGTTTTTATTATGTTTTGTGTCTTTAGTTTGTGACTTGAGAGCCCTGCTTTGCAGAATATAGCAGCACTGTAATTATTGTGCAACTTTATTATTCTTTTTTATTCTGGCAGTACACATTGAGGGGTAAAAAAAATGTGTTTTATATGGTTCCCTACTTTTAATAGTCATCAAGCGCTCACTATTTTATATGGGAATTTTTTTTTCTTAGAAGGTAATTTATTAAAACTATTTGCATACTAGATACTAAAGGTTCTATATTTCCAGCTTGATTCAGTCTCATCTCTGTGTTTTGGTTTGATTCTTTAATGATGAAGGGCGCAATATATGCTCCAAATGCTCATCAATGTCCCGGCTAATGTTTAAACCATTCCCGTCGATTTCCATACGATATACTTACGCAGTAGAGCATGTATTCAATAATGGCATTGGTGCAATTTATGTCCTTTGTGTAGTTAATCTGCTCAATTAAAAATAATGCAGAAGTGATCAAGATTTGTAAAGGTCCACATATCCTAATTCATGGATCATGCATGTGATTAGATAGAGAAGGTAGGCAGACACGGACAGAATTCTGTTGCTTGTTTGTTAGCAATATTGTTTTTCACTGTCCTGCATGTGCCTTTTTTGATAACTGTTTAAGGTTCATTTCAGTCAGAATATTGCAGCCTTTTGCTTGTCCTTCGATTTATTTACGTAGGATCTGTATTGCACAAACTCATTACTCATTTCTGTCTGGTAATTTAGATTTCCAGTGGTTACTGAAGATGCGTGAAATAATTAAGTGAATGAAAAGTTTGGTTTCCTGTCAATTATACAATATACACTGTGTTTATCTTACAGTGAATCAGGATGGGTAAAGCATTGATATGCTGAATTTATCCTTTAAAGGCTTTGTCCGGTCACAACAGCTTGCTTTGGTAAGGAGGCGTGTTCAGATAAAATCATATGATGTTGACATGCAAAGCATTTATCTGATGCCTGATTTTCTTTCACCGTCATGTTTATTCTTCATGTTTGTTTTTTGTCTGTCTATAACTGTTGTCAGCCTGTTATCTTAACCTATATGCATCTGAAGGTGGTGGTCATTGTGCACTCTTCTTTCACCAAGAGATACATAAGATTCACACTCTGTACATGATCAGTGAGACATGTTCGTTTTTTCTTATGTAATGGGTTCCTCACTGGCCAAATCAACTGTTTTCTTCTCACTAGTATGATGCACTTAAGACATGTAGCAATACCTATACAAAAGGGAGCTGTACACCAGTATTTGTGAAGTAAAATATTCAGTATATTGATGTCTATTGTTCTATTTTGTATAAAACACAATATTGTTAACGGAGGGCATGGAGAAAACAAAATAACAAATGTCTTTTGAATAAACATTATTTATTTTTAATGTTTTATAATTTACTCACTATCCTGTAGCTTCTCTATGGCCAGAAAATGCTGGAAGTGCCTCTTGGTAAAATGTATAATACATGAAATATATACTGACATTATTAGAATTTGTCACAATCTTGAACATTGTTTATGTTGTGTGAATACAGTTTAATACTGTATTAAATGTTGTGATATTCAGTGTCAGTCTCTTTTCATCCTGCATCCTTTTTGCAAGTAAAAATTACATAATGTAGGGAAATGCATGTAATATTTTCAAAGAATATAGATCTTAGAAACCTGAATCAACACAAACTAAGCAGAGGTACAGTATTGCCCTCACATGATTATCACCATTATCAGGTTTTATTTATCTCATTATGGTTTTGTTGTTAGCTATGACAAGGCCTGTGACCCTGCAGAGCTTACAAGTGTTTTACAATTTACTTCAAAACTTTTGTGTTGTTAGTAATGCTTTATATTACCCACTGCTGTGCTCTTGCAAACTTCTGCTGGTCATCTTTGCCACTTTGCTCTTCTCACTTCGGAATACATTTATGGAGGCAATAAAGAAGGAACTCAGCCTCACAAAGACCAAGTTCTCCACCAAGGTTAACAGATATGAAATAACAAAGTACAATAGAATTAGTGTGAGGACAGAAGAAATAAAGAGAGGAATGTGTTGTCAAGACGAAAGAATTAAAGTTTTAAACCGAAGGAATTTACAGGTTCTTGAAACAAGGAATTACACAGTCACTATATTCATGCTTTATGTCTTTTACTATTAGCAGATCAATTTTAAATTAGATTCAGGTTAGATTAAATTCAACTTTGTTATTGTACAGAGTACAAGTACAGAGCCAATGTAATGCAGTTAGAACTCAACCAGAAGTGCAAATAGAATTTTATATTTAAAAAAAAATCTAATATATGAACAAATATACATATTTATATACAATAAACATACAGTATTTATACAATAAACATATAGGAGTGCAAAGTATGAGGTACGGGTGCTGAGAAAAGCTCAGTGCTCTTTAAAAAAAAAGAATATAGTACACGGTGTAAAATATATATTATAGTACCAGGTGCAAATGTGAAGTAAAACACAGAAGGGCTTTATTCGAAATGAGGTACTGTATTTGTATATATGATGAGCAGTGAACATAACAGTGCAAAAAGGCAACATGAGGTAGAGTGTTGAAATTTGTGCAACAGTAAAAGGCATCGTAGGAAACAATGTAAGTGTACATTATAAAGACTTTTGAATGTACAGTGCAGTCTTTAAGTGTTAAGTTTACTGAGTAGAATGTAGAGATTTTCATTTAGTTCAGTAGGCTGAGAGCCGAGGGAAACTGTTCCTGTGTCTGCTGGTGCGACGGTGAAGGCTCCTAAATCGTCTCCCAGATGGGAGTAAACAATTAGAGTGAGTGGATGGAGTGAGAGGTGGCTGATAGTTTCTCCCCCTTCGTAGGCAGCGTTTGTGGTATATGTCTTTGGTCAAGAGTATCTACACCAGTGATGTGTTGGGCAGTTTTCAAAACACATTGGAGGGAATTTTGGTCTGAGACAGTGCAATTGCTGTACCACACTGTGATGCAGTTGGTTAAGAATTGGCTTTTTCAATAGAAATAAAAAATGGTCTGTAATATATATATATAATATAATATATTATAATGTAATAATATAATATGCTATTCTATATTGACAAAATTCATGTTATATATGTCTAGCAAAGTACTGCACACTTTCAGTTCAATACTGAGAGGAAGAACTTGTGATTTCACCAGTTTATGTTGCATTGTCTTGAAAATACATAAAATGACAGAAAGGGGTTGAGATAATATGGCTGGAACAATAAAACAGCAACCATGTTACAAGTCTGTATGTTTGACACTATATTTGAGGTTGTCCCTATAACTCACTTAACAATAATCTCTAACAGTTGGAAGTATTTCTGAGGGTCATCTAGCTGAAAGACACAAAACATGTAAAGAAATTTTAATAACATATCTTAACTAAAAACACAAGAAATACAGATGGCAGAATAAGGCCTGGATAACTGCATCAGATAACTGCATCATCTGACAAGTTTTATTACTTTCTATATCTGAGAAAATGAAAAAAAGATTATTGTGATGTTAGTGTCTGAAAGCCAAGCCAAGTCAAGATTATTTCTATAGCGCGTTTCACAATGGGCATTGTCTCAAAGCAGCTTTACAGAATTTAAGAGTTAAGGTGAACAATGTGTATTTATCCCTGATGAGCAGCCATGGCGACTGTGGCAAGGAAAAACTTCCTTAGATGTTATAAGGAAGAAACCTTGAGAGCAACCAGACTCAAAAAGGGGAACCCATCCTCATTTAGGTGATATCAAGAGTATAATTACAAACACAGTGTAAGATTGTGAGTAATGTCCTTTTCTACAGTCTTATACAGTCAAAAGCCTAAAGAAAATGTAACCATAAGGCTACATCACTACATAGCTATCATAATTAATTTTGAGTAAATGCAAGTTTGACATCAGTAATATATCTGTTAATTTCAATGGGCTTGCTGTCATGTAATGATAGCAAAGGCAGATGCAAATGCTGATTTTTAATTTACGGTTTAAATAAAGACAAAGAAAGAAATGACCTAATGACTATCCAGATGAACAAGACTGACATAAGTAAGAACATGAGTAACAAGTGAACAAGGACAAATGCAAGAGAATGAGTGAGGTGCGAGGTGAGACAAGAGCTTATTATCATAAAACATGACACAGTTGCAAAAACAGTCTTGTGACAAGATTCAGTTAGGTGCAGTGGCTGATGGATTGTGTAATGAGGGCCTACTTTGACACAATCCTGACACATACACAATAGATATTTTTTATAAATGTTGCTTTACAAGACTTCATCTTGATTTCTGTTCACACTGAAGACAGTCACAAAAAGAGAAGTTTCCTAACTCTTCATTAAACTTCACTTCATAAAATGTGCACCATCACACTGTCACACATCATCCACCTTTATACAAAAATTTTTTAATAAGGACTGAACACACACACACACACACACACACTCTCTCTCTCTCTCTCTCTCTCTCTCTCTCTCTCTCTCTCTCTCACTCACTCACTCTCCGAACCACTGAAATTGTATTAGCAATTCATTAGCATTAGCAATGCATTAGCAATTCATAAGACTAATACTATGCACTGTCATGACTGTGGATAACTAGCCAGTAGATGCTAGCAGTGATGTAAAAGAACAACATTACAATCAAATTCATTTAAACTAAATCAGCCAGTTAGAGGCACTGAGGTAAATGTAACATGCCACAATCATACCTGTATATTTAATCATTCCTTAGTTTAGTTGATGTTTGCTAGCCTTTTTCATGTAGCTTTCAATTCAATTCAATTCATTTTTATTTGTATAGCGCTTTTAACAATGAACATTGTCTTAAAGCAGCTTTACACAGATAATGTGGTGATTAAAAGTGAATATGTTCTTTATAAAGGTATTCTTTGTAAAGGTATGGCCAGAGGGGGCCATTTCTTTTCTACAGCAACAGTTTCAGGATACTGACTGGAACATGTTTGCCTCACAGGCCACACTGGACTCTCACACAGACATGGATATTTACACATCATCTGTTTTGGACCATATTAACACATGCATTGACAATGTCACTACCTTCAAACAAGTGAAATGCTTTCCTAACCAGAAGCTGTGGATGAACTCTGAAGTCCATCTCCTGTTGAAAGCAAGAAATGCTGCCTTTAAATCTGGCAGTGCAGAAGTCTACAACAGAGCCAGGGCCAACCTGAAAAGAGGCATCAGGAAAGCCCAGCAACTCTAACCCCAGACGCATGTGGAAAGGCATCCAGTCCATCCAGACATTTTCAACCTGTCACTGGGCCAAGCCACAGTTCCTACATGCCTGAAGACCACTACCATCATACCTGTGCCTAAGCACTCAGCTGCTGAATGCCTGAATGACTTTCGCCCAGTTGCACTCTCCCCCATTGCTATGAAGTGCTTTGAGAAACTGGTACTGAATCACCTCACTGCGGGCCTACCACCTACACTGGACCCACACCAGTTTGCCTATCGCCCAAACATGTCAACAGAGGATGCAGTTTCCACAGCTCTTCATTCAGCTCTCACCCACCTGGATAAAAGCAACACATACATCAGAATGCTGTTCATTGACTTTAGCTCTGCGTTCAATACAGTCCTCCCCACTGTACTGATCACTAAGCTCAGTGAACTGGGTATCTGCACCTCCACTTGCAGATGGATTCTGGACTTTCTCACCAACAGACCTCAATCTGTCAGGTTGGGAAACCAGGTATCCTCAACCCTCATTCTGAACACTGGCATCCCGCAGGGCTGTGTTCTGATCCCACTACTCTACTCCCTGTTCACCCACGATTGTGCTCCTCTGTATAACTCCAACATCTTCATCAAGTATGCAGATGACACCACCGTGGTCGGCCAGATCGAAAACAACGACGAATCGGCCTACAGGGAAGAGATCCGTAATCTGGCAGCATGGTGTGCCACCAACAACCTGACCCTCAACACCACAAAGACCAAAGAGCTCACTGTGGACTTTCGGAAATCCAACAGCAGGAGACATCTACCAGTCAACATCAATGGAACTGAGGTAGAGCGAGTCTCCAGCTTTAAGTTCCTGGGAGTTCACATCTCTGAGGATCTGTCCTGGCAGCAAAACACGTCAGCTCTGGTAAAAAAAGCACAACAGCGCCTGTACTTCTTGAGAAGTCTCAAGAAATCTCATCTGTCCCCGGGGATTTTAACGAGTTTCTACCGCTGCATCATTGAGAGCATCCTGACCAACTCCATCACCGTATGGTACGGAGGCTCCACTGTGTGTGAACGTAAAGCACTGCAAAGGGTGGTCAAAACCACCCAATGCATCACTGGCACCCAACTACCTGCCATTGAACACCTTCACCACAGCAGATGTCTGCGCAGAGCTCACAACATTATCAAGGACTCTTCACATCCCAGTCATAAACTGTTTAACCTCCTTCCATCAAGAAGGAGATACAAGAACTTACACACCAGAACCAGCAGGTTCAGGGACAGCTTTTTTCCATCCACCATCACACTACTGAACTCTACACTACACCGCTAAATCACTACAAAACAAACACAAATCAAAAGACTGTATATAACCTCTGTACTATACATGTACATATTACATAGTATATCTTTTACTCCTCATTACATCTGCACTATTTTTATCTATATGTATCTTTATATCATTACTGTACATTCTGCCCAACATTTCACATTCATTTGTGTACATAACGTATGTGTATATATATATATATATATATATATATATATATATATATATATATATTTTTTTTTTTTTTTTTTTTTATAGTAGACTGTTTATTCAGCTTGCTAACTCCTTAAATGCCATAATCTTGTGATCTTGTAACCTTTCACTTCTGCACATTCCTCTTCAATGCCATAGCCTTAGAACCATTTCTGAACCTTTACATTTATTCACTGTACGCCTTTATATTTATTCACTGTACTCCTGTATGTCCACAAATCTCTGCACTGTAATAGCCTTTATATTTATTCACTGTATATGCTTTCATATATACCACTTGCTGTAAATATGCCATATATTTATTTGCACTTTTGCACGACTGCTACATTTTGCACTTCTGGTAGATGCCAAACTGCATTTCGTTGCTGTGTACCTGTACTATGCAATGACAATAAAGTTCTATCTATCTATCTATCTATCTATCTATCTATCTATCTATCTATCTATAAGTAAGTTTGTCCCTGATGAGCAAGCCGGTGGCGACTGTGGCAAGGAAAAACTCCCTGAGATGGCATAAGGAAGAAACCTTGAGAGGAACCAGACTCAAGAAGGAACCCATCCTCATCTGGGTTGCACCGAATGTCCATTTATAGCAGATATACGATGTTGCAGGGTTCAGTGAAGATTATCAGAAGCGAAAAGAAGTCCTGAGTCAATGTAGCAGACTGTTGACATTAGCTACAGTCCAATCCATCCTCAAAGCGCCCGTTCTTAATCTTCTTCTTAATTTCATGGAACCACCCAAGGCGTTGATAAGAAACCGTCCCAAGCTGCACAGAGTGGCCTTCAATCGAAGAGAACACTATCCAGAGGCAGGCCTGGACGAAGTGGGAAGATCCACGAAGGGGGGAGGGGCAGGAACAGTGGTCACTGGAACCTCAGGAGCATGTTTAACTTGACCGATAGCTTTATTATAGCTTAATTATATCCAAAGCAGTTTGAGGGTTTGAGTTCTCCAAAGAATCAAATTTAACAAAATGGTTTCAGAATTCTCCAATTCAGAGATCCACAGCTCTCATTATATGCAGATGTTTAATTATATTTTATTTGTATTCCTAATTCTTACTGTGTCCATAGTCTTTTAAATGTGTCTTTTAAAAAAATATAGGCTGTACTAAATTTGCCATCAGTGAGGCATAAACTACCACCAGTTAACCCTGTTAGAGCAAGAAAGAAAAGAATCTTCCTTACAGATAATAACTGATTTTTTCAGCCACATGCAGACACACAGCAGAGCAATTTTTTTCTTCCTCTAAAATATCATAATTGCAGGGTCTTAAAAGATTCCAGCAGCTTTCAGCTGGCAAAATCAACAGGGTGAAAGTTCTGGTTAAGTTCTGCTCCTAAATCATCAAGGTTGGGCTCCAGATGCAGTTTGCTGGACTCAGCAAAAGCTAAGGCCAGGCCTTTATAAGACGGGATATGATTTTCTTTTGAAGGAATGATCACACAGTTTGACCCATCATTCAGCAAAAGCTTCTGATTCCTTGAAATAGTAAGAGAATATCTATTAATAGAGAGTAACCTATAGTCAAAGATCAACAAAAGAGTAATTTGCTAATAAAATACAGGTAGTATCCACAGAATCCCAGAAGCAAATTTTGGATCCACAGGTTACTTCCAGATTAAAACTGCTTTCACAATCAAGAGCATTGTTGATAAGAATAATAATATAGTGTTCTGGCATAGTTCTGGATTTCGATGTAGTCAATGCACATGTTTACTCAAGGTTTCTTCCTTATGCCATCTCAGGGTTTTTTCCTTGCCACAGTCGCCACCGGCTTGCTTATCAAAGACAAACACTTATAAAGAACATCTTATTAATTTTTATCACCACATTACCTGTGTGAAGCTGCTTTGAGACAATGTTAATTGTTAAAAGCGCTATTCAAATAAAAATGAATTGAATTGGATTGAATACTCACCTATTCTTCTTATGGCAAATACTATACATGAACTATAATGGCTATGTGAATATAGGATTATTGCTGACCACATTTTTAGTTAATGGCAGCAGACACCCTCAATGGCAGCGAGGCATTTTGCCTAAAGCCTTGGTGTAATGTCTTAGAGTCCTATGTGCTATTCAACCCCCTTGACCAATCCCAAATTCCATTCATTCAAATTAAAAATCTTCAACCAATCTGGAAGTTACCCTCACCCCCAGCAAGTAACACTTTTAAAGTATTACAGCTGATTCTCAGTGTGTCTCCTCCATTCTGCCTCCACTCCAAGTCCTATACACCCAAGCCACCTTATTTTTTACCAAATAAGAATAAAAGTTCAGAAATGAATGGGGCTTTTAATAAAATGTATTATCCGCACAAGAGGTTACGACAGGGTCATGGTTGTGAGGAAGAAACTTTCCCTTAGCCTTCTGATTATAATAGAAATGTTCCCATATCTCCACCTGATTTTATATTGGTTAATCAGTATTTTTAATTAGGATGTCAGGAGTTTTTGATTATGTTGCTGGCTCTATTCAGACATTCAACTTGTTGAAAATGTTTTCAAATAGCACTATTTTGTACTGGTTTCCTCTTGGAGCGGTTTTGTAGCAAAATCCTCAAACATATACTTGATCTTTTGCCACACCCATAGCAAGAGAGGAAGTCCACCACAGCCATTTGTGCTTCTGGCCTGTAAACCACTTTAACTTAAACGGCTGAGTGCCAGATACCAACAAGTGTTTCATGCATTGGCATCTTTTATGTTTTAGAGCCACCAGTTTGGTGCATGGTCCAAACAGATGATGAAGGCTTATCCCTAAAAAACAATATAAGACAGTGAGTTTGCACAATTCTTTGGATGCAGATGATTGTTGTTTATGTAGATAGTGATTCTGTCCATTAATTGTTTGGCTTTCATTTATCCGTTCACTTTACCTCACAATAAATGCCCCCAATTTGCTGAGTGACATCAAAGCTTCTTGCTACATGGAAAGTAGTTTGCCATTTGATGTTGGTAATTTTACTAGCATTTATTTATTTCATGTGTTTTTGTGAAAACTCATGTTACTCAACTTAAGAAGCAGTGCTTCTTTACAATATCTATGCATGAAGATATTCATGAAGATATTAATTAGAAATATTGCTAAGCTAAGAAGAATGTTGTCTATATCTGATGCAGAGAAGCTCGTCCATGCATTCATGACCTCCAGACTGGACAATTGTGATGCATTACTAGGTGGTTGTCCTGCATCATTAATAAACAGGCTACAGTTAGTGCAAAATGCAGCAGACAGAGTTCTCACAAGGTCGAGAAATTATGACCATATAACCCCAATCTTATCATCCCTACACTGGCTACCTGTTAAGTTTCGAATCGACTACAAACTACTGCTACTTACTTACAAAACATTAAATGGCTTTTCAGTCTTCTAACATGCTACAATCTGTCACACTCCTTGAGATCTCAAAACTCAGTAGTTCCTAAATTAGCCCACTAAAGCTTTAAACTTTGGAATAGTCTTCCTGAGAGTGTTCGTGGCTCAGACACACTCTCCCAGTTTATGTGCAGATTAAAGATATATCTTTTTAGCAAGGCCTACACATAACACATATCACATATCATAACCTTGTGCTCCAGTAAATGTGATGAACAGCAGCTATGCTATTTCCTCTCCACTGCTTCTTTACCCATCCCAAGGCATCCTGAGGTTGCGCCAGCTCCAGTCACCTCCCACCTCATGAAGATTATGGACCTTTAAAGAAGTAGATGCCGACCTCACAAACATCCCGGACCATCTAGAGACGTTCCAGCACCATTTGGATTCCACCTCATGTACATTGGAGTTTGGACATTGGACCTCTTTGAGTGTTTAAAGGCACTGGCATGGAGAAGCTGGTGTTGGATCTATAATGATCGCAAATGTTGAGCTATTTAATGAGTTGCTTAGTAGCTTGTGGTTCCATGATCTCAAATAACTGCATAAGACTGTAGAAAGAAAATTACTTATAATCTTACATTCAAGTGCTCATGTTAGTTCTCACTCTCCAGTGTTCTGTATTGTGTAAAGACTATAACTATAACACTCTTGATATCACCCAAATGAGGGTGGGTCCCCCTTTTGAGTCTGGTTCCTTTCAAGGTTTTTTCCTCATAACATCTAAGGGACTTTTTCCTTGCCACAGTCGCCATGGCTGCTAATCAGGGAGAAATACACATTGTTCACCTTAACTCTTAAATTCTGTAAAGCTGCTTTGAGACAATGTCCGTTGTGAAAATCGCTATAGAAATAAACTTGACTTGACTTGACTAAATTAATAGGGAGCACAATGCCACTTTTGTGGTAGCTGGCAGATTCACCAGCTGCCATTCATGCCCAGCCAAAAGAAGCAGATTATAATAAGTTGCCTAAAATAAAATTATTTGATGGCTTTTTGGGATCAATAACTGGGTTTCTTCTTTTGTTTAAGTGCCCTGCATCACTTGGTATAACCTTTAACCATCTTTAATAATCACAAATAGGGGAAGTACAATGCAATGTTGGGCTGAACCCTCTGACCATTAATTCTTTCACTTGGTTTAAGGCATGCCTTTGGGTTTTTAATGTATGGAAATTCCTGACAATAATTACCTTTATTTTTAAATTACAGGGGGTGGGGCTACCCACCTTCTTTGTTTCCCTCATGTACCAATTCCCCACCTCCAGAGACAGAGACATAGATACAGTGAGGGGGAAGGCAAGTCTGGGTACAGGAGAAACTGCTGTTTGACTCTGCCCCCACCTCCACATTTAGAAATAATGATTCTCAAATATTAATGGAGAATCCTTCATTTGTAGACTTTGCAGCCTTTGGCAAGCTAGCTATTAGACTGCATCAATGCCCATGCTTTTTAAAGCCGCTCCACAATTGGATCGGCAAGATGGGCAAATTATTTATATGGTCAAGGTAGTTCTACAACAGGTCAGTGAGGTTTAGATTTGAAAATTGTGTATGATATTGAGTAGTAAAATGGAGTGATTACCTTTCTTGTCCAATATTACCCTGTACCAGCAACAAAGCACCCAGAAACAATTATATCATCTCCACCATGCTTGACAGATGTTCCACAACATCGTTTTTCCTTGTTTAATGCCTTACAATTGTCCAAATGTGCCTTACTTTTTGATCCTTATACCTTAAATTTATACATAATATGTTTGCCAATCATTTTATGTGAAGAGTCTGTGCTTTTGTCTGTTGCCTAGAAGTCCAGCATGTCAGGTCAAATCACTGTTGAAGACTGATTTGGGAACTATTTATTCAAGCTTCTAGCTGAGTACCTGTGAGGCAGGTGTTTCTCAAACTATTTAATTAAATTAAATTTTATTTTATTTGTGTAGCACTTTTAACAATGAACATTGTTTTCCATACATTTATCCCTATATGTGTATTACTAATGAGCAAGCCAGAGGTGATGGTGGCAAAGAAAAATCTAGAGAACAAAAAGAAAGAAAAGGAATCGGATTATCTTGGTGATACCAAAAAGTCACTCAAGTCAAGTCAAGTCAAGTTTATTTGTATAGCGCTTTTCACAACAGACATTGTCTCAAAGCAGCTTTACAGAAATCAACAGTCAAGGTGAATGGTGTGCGTTTGTCCCTGATGAGCAAGCCGTGGCGACAGTGGCAAGGAAAAACTCCCTTAGATGTTATGAGGAAGAAACCTTGAGAGGAACCAGACTCAAAAGGGGAACCCATCCTCATTTGGGTGACATCAAGAGTTTGATCATAAATCTTTCAACAATACAGAACACTGGAGAGTGAGAACTAACATGAGTACTGGAGTATAAGATTATAAGTAAATGTTCTTTCTACAGTCTTTGGTATAAAAGTAGGAGCTACTGAGCTCAACATTTGTGATCATCATAGATCCAGCATCAGCTTCTCCATGCCAGAGCCTTTAAACACTCCAGGAGGTCCAATGCCACACATGTAGTGGGATCCAATTGGCACTCATACGTCTGTAGATGGTTCGGGATGTTTGCGAGTTCGGCATCCACTTCTCCATGATCACCCATAGGTCCATAATCTTCACGAGGTGGGACGTGACTGGAGCTGGCCAAACCTCAGAAAGCCTCGGGATGGGGAGAGAAAGAGAAGCAGTGGAGAGCAATTAGCGTAGCTGCTGTTCATGATATTAACAGCACAAGTTGATAGTGTGCATGTGATCAGATGTTCTGGAGCACAAGGTTATGATGTGATGTGTGTTATGTGTAGGCTTTGCTAAAAAGATACGTTTTTAATCTGCACTTAAACTGGGAGAGCGTGTCTGAGCCCTGAACACTGTCAGGAAGACTATTCCAGAGTTGGGGAGCTAAATGTGAGAATGATCTACCGCCTTTAGTGGACTTTGCTATTCTAGGAACTACTAGAAGCCCAGAGTTTTGAGATCTCAGGGAGCGTGACGGATTGTAGCATGTTAGAAGACTGGACTCATTATAGTTTCATCATCGTTGAGGTTTTTAACGGTTCACTGATGGAGACTTGAATGAAAAAAACTGCAGTCTATAACAAGTTTTGTGGATTATAGGTGGTACAATACAAAGTAATCTCAAGTGGGTTTTTTTCAGTGGTTCAGGTGGAGCCATCCTTAGAAGCAGTGAGTGGTGTCTAGTAGATAGGCACAGCAAGAAAATAAAAGGGACATGAACAGGATTTTTGATATCTCAGGAGCATGAGTAGCTCAACAGAGAGCAAATAACATTATCACGGGGAATCTTCCAGATCTGCTCCTTTAATTGAGAAAAACATATTTACAGAATGCTTGTCCTGAACAAGTCTGTCTCCAGGTTACTTATGTAACCATGGTTCACAGAGGAAATGAGACGCTGCGTTAGCAACACTTTGGGAGCGCTTTCATGTTGTCCACGCTCTGAATCACATGTGTGATCAGTCCAATGAAAAGCATGGCTTCACCGGTGGGGTGACGCCATGACCAGATGCAGGCAGTGTGGCATGGAGACGCAGCATCTCGTTCCCTCTGGGAACCATGGTCACATACGTAACCTGGAGACAATCCCCTTCAGGAACTCGAGCTGCATCAACAATGCTTTTGGAACGAGAGTCCAATAACGGCAGACTGACGAATCCCTCCCTAGAGCGGCCAGTAGTGGCACTAAGGTCAAGGTTATAAAACCTGACAAAGGTCAGCGGGGTAGACCAGCCCACTGCGTTGCAGATGTCTTGCAGATGGCCTCTGACAGAGCCTCTAAGACAATAGCCAAGTCCCACGCAGGCACTCTAGATACCTGTACCTGGACAGCGCGATGTCTCTTGAGTTGCAAACAGATCCACCTGTGCTCTGTAAAATCTCTCCCAGATTTGCTCCACCACATCCGGGTGGAGTCGCCATTCCCCAGGGCTAGGCCCTTGTTTTGAGAGGGCATCTGCTCATTTGAGTGGCCTGGGATATACGCTGATCCCAAGGAGAGCAACTTCCCCTGGGCCCACACAAGGATCGGACATGCCAGCTTGTACAGGAGGTGAGATAGCAGACAGGGTGGTTGATGATGGGAACCCCAGAAGTGTGATTGAAATACATGATGGCCTCTGAGGTCTGGAAGGATATGCTTCAGAGTTTAAAGCACTGGCAGCATCTCTAGGCAATTCATATGGGGCCTTTCCCAGAGACCTTGGGCGGACGACCATTCATGACCGCCCCCCACCTCGTGAGGGATGCACCTGTCATAAGCATTACGCGACCCAGCACAGGGCCCTGAGACAGGAACCCGGGATCTCTCAACACATCTAAGGCACATAGGGTTTGGAACATGACCTTGATCGTACAGAGTGGATTGCTCCTCCGAGAGACCCCTCGGGCCTTAAACCACCACTGGAGGGGTTTCATGTGCAGGAGGCCAAGTGGAACCACATTGGATGCTGCTGCCATTAGACCCAGCAATCTTTGAAACTGCTTCACAGTGAGTGACTGGTCTTATCTCACTCTCTTGAAGGCCTTGAAGATGGATTCGACATAAGCAGAGGACAACCGCGCCAACCCCTACTACACCTAAATAGGTGAATCTCTGTAATGAAGAAAGCACACTCTTGGGGGCAGCGCTGCATCCATACTCTTTGTGAAGGTGCGGGGTGAGAGGGCAAGACCAAATGGAAGGACCCAGTATTGGGTATACGAAAGCAAACCTCAGGAACTTCCTGTGAGATGGAAGGATGTATCTGGGGGATGCTCCCTAGATATTGTTTAGGCATTTTGTGCCAGGATGATTGTCTGTGGTATGCCATACAACAGTGACTATATTTTTTGAGGGTTTCACTCCAGTGGCAGTGGTCTGATTTAGTGACTGACTTTGGAATTAGGTCATCCAAACAAGTATATGAATGAGAGCGTGTATGTCTGTGTGTGTGTGTGTGTGTGTGTGTGTGTGTGTGTGTGTGTGTGATGGGGGGGGTTCTAGAGAAAAGTCACCTGAGCAGTGGCTTTTAAGCAGAATTGAGAAAGCCAAAGTCACGCCTAATTGTACGGCAGTCATGAGTCACAGAAAAAGAAAAATTGTCTGTCAGTAAACAGTAAAATGCCTGTAGCAAGAATGCATGCCCTAGAAAGTGAGAGACCAAAAAAGTTCAGCTGCCTGGGGAGATAAAGAAGAAAAGGGACAGAATGATTCCACTGCAAAAAAAAACTGACAACTGTGAGAAACACCTTTAACAAAGCAAATAAAATCACTTTTAGGATAGAGAATGTCTAAAAATAAGACATACGAATGTTTAGGTTTGGAAAAGTCTACAATGTACGAAAACTTACTAGCTTGTAAATACCAAAAAAAAATCTATTATATATAATTTGCAGTAGAACTACGTTCACAAACTGCACATAGAGTCCACTTTAATAAGACTACCTTTTGTACCTGCTTATTCATGCAGTTATCTATTCAGGTGGCAGCAGCTCAATCCACACAATTCTAGGAATATAGGGACAGAAGAGAAAAAGATGAGAAAGGAGAATTACTAGGCTGGTTTGAGCTGACAGGAAGTCTATAATAATTAAAATAAAAACTAATGAAAAATGATCAGATACAGTTTTCAAACGTGAGTTCACCCCTCACTTTTCAAGAAACATTTTATTATATGTACTTAAGGGACAATACTATAGAAATAAAACTTGGCTATATTTTAGAGTAGTCAATGTGCAGCTTGTATGGCAAAACAGATTTACTGTCCTCTAAAAATAACTCAACATAGAGCCATTATTGTCTAAATAACTGGTGTGGTATCTGAAATTCAACTTTATTTCTGTACGGTTGGAATGTTGGCCAGATGTTTCCATTTAAGATAATGTTTATATTAAAGTCTGGGCCAAGTGTTTATGTTAGAAGATTCTAGAGGGTGTACATGTCGTTTCTGAAATCTGTACGAGTCGACGTATGGAACACGGCGATGCTTACATGGCCATATAAGGAGATGTTCTTTATGTTTAACATTCTGGGAGAAATGAGCTCACTTACATCTGGTATACATTAAGGGTGCTGGTCTTAAGATGCTGAAACTTTCTGTAATAAACCTTTTTTGATATACAAGAAAGACGGTGTCTGCGGAGATTTTTTCCTTCATCATCTACACTTCATCATCACCAAAATAAACTACACTGGCAACAAACGTGAGTACACCCCAAGAGAATTTGTCAAGACTGTGTCCGAAGTTTCAATATTTTGTGTTAGCACCGTTGTTATCCAGCACTGCCTTAATCCTCCTCGCACGGAATAAAACCAGAGCTGCACAGGTTGTTGCTCTTCCACTCCTCCATAATGACATCATGGAGCTGCTGGATTTTAGACACAAGACGATACTCCACCTTTTGCTTGAGGATGCCCCACAGGTGCTCAATAGAGTTCATGTCTAAAGACATACTTGGCCACTCCATCAGTTTCCTCAGCAAGGCAGCTGTCATGTTGGTGATGTGTTTGGGGTTGCTATTATGTTGGAAAACTGCCTTTCGGCCCAGTCTCTGAAGGGAGGGCATCATGTTCTGCTTAGAATGTCACAGTACATGTTGGAATCCATGTTTCCCTCAATGAACTCCAGCTCCCAAGTACCAGCAGCACTCATGCAGCCTCAGAGCATGATGCTACCACCACCATGCTTGACTGTAGGCAGATCACAATTTCCTTGGTACTCCTCACCAGGTCATTGCCACACATGCTGGACACCATCTGAGCCAAACAAGCTTATCTTAGTCTAATCAGATCGCAGAACATGGTTACAGTAATTTATAATCTTAGACAGGATGTCTAGAGCAAACAGTTTGCGTGCTTTCTTGTGAATCACCTTCGAAGAGGCTTCCTTTTGGCAGTGTGTGGCATGTGGCCTGAGCACTGACAAGTGGACCTTCCACTTCTGCTGCCTCTAAAGCAATGCTGGCAGCACTCATGCATCTGTTTTATTTTTCAGCCAGCTTCTGCACATGATGCACAGCATGAGGACTTAACTTCCTAGATCGACCCTTGAGAGGCCTGTTCTGAGTGGAACCCGTCTTGGAAAACCTCTGTATGACCCTGGCCAATGTACTGTAACTCAGTTTCAGGGTTATACTGATCTTCTTATAGCCCCGGCCATCTTTGTGGAGAGCAACAATTCTAATTCTCAAGTCTTTAGAAATCTTTGCTATGAGGTTCCATGTTGAAGATCCCATTGTCAGAATGTGAGAATTGTACTTAAAGCACCTTCTGTAATTTTAACTGCTCAATTACAAGATACACAAATTTGTGGTACTGTCAAGCAGACAAACATGATGAATACGACAATTGGCTTTGGATAGTTACATGACATACAGCTGTTATCACTTATGGTGTACTCACATTTGTTGCCAGCTATTTTGATAATAGTGGCTGAATGTTGTGTTTTTTTTTTTTTTTTTGAGGACAGTAAATCTATACTGCTATACAAGCTGGACATTGACTACTCTAAAATATATCCAAGTTTCATTTCTATAGTATTGTCCCTTAAGAAGATATACTAAAATGGTTGCTGAAATGTGAGGGGTGTACTCACTTTTGTGAGATACTGTATTTGCTTTTAAGCAGGGCATCCAGAGCAATTTTACAATTAGTTTGTTTATACAACTGAACCACTTTATACAATAGGGGTCTTGCTCAAGGGCCCAACAGTGGCAGCTTTGCAGCATGGGACTTATGACCTTCAGAGCAGAATCCAGCTTCTTAAGCACTAAGCTGCCACCTCCCTAGCATCTACAACCAACATTTTTCCATGACCTCTCTTATCAACAAGGCATTTCCACCCACATAACTATCACTTACTGAATATAATTTGCACCATTATGTGTAAAGTCTAGAGAATTGTGTGTGAACAAACTCAAACTAGACCATCCTGTACCATCTTTCATATCACTAAGATTTTGTTAATTCTGATGTTTGCTGTGAACTAAAGCTACTGTCCTGTATTTTTATATTTGTATATCTTTGTTATAATAATTACATAAAAATTACTGTTATATTTGCATAAAACATTTTGTTTTATGTTTTAATCTTCTTCTTCTTCTTTCGGCTGCTCCCATTAGGGTTGTGCCACAGCGGATCATCCGTCTCCATACCACCCTGTCCTCTACGTCTGCCTCTTTCACACCAACTACCTGCATGTCTTTCCTCACCACATCCATGAACCTCCTCCTTGGCCTTCCACTTTTCCTCCTACCTGGTGGCTCCATCCTCAGCATTCTCCTACCAATATAACTCATGTCCTTCCTCTGCACATGTCCAAACCATATCAATCTCGCCTCCCTCACCTTGTCACCAAAACGTCCTACATGGGCTGTCCCTCTAATAAACTCATTTCTAATCTTGTCCATCCTTATCACTCCCAACGAAAACCTTAACAACTTCAGCTCTGCTACCTCCAGCTCCACCTCCTGTCTTTTACTCAATGCCACTGTCTCACAATCCATACAACATCGCAGGTCTCACTACAGTCCTATAAACTTTCCCTTTCATTCTTGCAGATACCCTACTATCACAAATCACTCCTGTCACTCTTCTCCACCCACTCCACCCTGCCTGCACTCTTTTCTTTACTTCCCTTACACACTCTCCATTACTTTGCACTGTTGACCCCAAGTACCTGAACTCTTCCACCTTTTCCACCTCTTCTCCCTGCAACCGCACCACTCCACTGCCCTGCCTCTCATTTACGCACATGTACTCTGTCTCCTACTGACTTTCATTACCCTTCTCTCCAGCGCATACCTCCACCTCTCCAGGCTCTTCTCCACCAGCTCCCTACTCTCACCACTAATCACAATATCATCCGCAAACATCATAATCCAGGGAGACTCCTGTCTGAACTCGTCCGTCAACCTGTCTATCACCACTGCAAACAGGAAAGGGCTCAGGGCTGATCCTTGATGCAGTCCAACCTTCACCTTAAACCAGTCTGTCGTTCCTACTGCACACTTCACTGCTGTCACACTGTCCTGATACATGTCCTGCCCCACCCTCAGATACTTCTCTGACACACCTGACTTCCTCATACAATACCACAACTCCTCTCTTGGCACCCTGTCGTACGCTTTCTCTAAATCCACAAATACACAATGCAATTCCTTCTGACCTTCTCTATACTTCTCCATCAACATTCTCAAAGCAAATAGGGCATCTGTGGTGCTCTTCTTTGGATGAAACCATACTGTTGCTCACAGATGGTCACCTCTTCTCTCAGCCTGGCTTCCACTACTCTTTCCCATAACGTCATGGTGTGACTGATCAGCTTTATTCCCCTGTAGTTACTGCAGGTCTGCACATCTCCCTTATGCTTAAAGATCGGTACCAGCACACTCCTTCTCCATTCCTCAGGCATCCAGATCCAGACTTTCCACTCTTCATCCTCTTAATTGCTGCCCTCACTTCCTCCTTAGTAATCCTATCCACTTCCTGCTTCACCAACTCCACATCATCCAACCTTCTTTCTCTCTGATTTTCCTTATTCATCAGCTGCTCAAAATACTCCCTCCACCTTCTCAACACACTCTTCTCACTAGTCAACACATTTCAATCTCCATCCTTTATTGCTTTAACTTGCAGCACATCCTTTCTAGCTCGGTCCCTCTGCCTGGCCAATCGGTACAAATCCTTTTCTCCTTCCTTAGTGTCCAACCTCTCATACAGCTCCTCATATGCCTTTTCCTTGGCTTTCGCCACGTCCCTCTTTACCTGCTGCCGCATCTCCTTGTACTCTTGCCAACTTTTCTCATCACTTTTTCGATCCCACTTCTGTTTTGCCAACCTCTTTCCCCTTATGCACTACTGCACTTCCTCATTCCACCACCATGTCTCTTTGTCTTCCTTTCTATTTCCAGATGTCACACCAAGTACTTTTCCAGCTGCCTCCCTCATCACTCCTGCAGAAGTTACCCAATCATCCAGCACCTCTTCACCACCACCGAGCCCCTGTCTGACCTCTTCCCTTAACCTTACACTACAGTCTTCCTCCTTCAGTTTTCACCATCTTATTCTTCTTTCAGTCCTCACTCTCCTCCTCTTCTTCTTTGCCTCCAAAACCATCCTACAGACCACCATCCGATGCTGTCTAGCTACACTGTCCCCTGCCAACACCTTACAGTCTCCAATCTCCTTCAGGTTGCATCTCCTACATAGAACATAGTCCACCTGTGTGCACCTTTTCCCCAGTCTTATAGGTCACCCTGTGATCATCCTTCTTCTTAAAATACGTATTCACCACTGCCATTTCCATCCTTTTAGCAAAATCTACCACCATCTGCCCTTCTACATTCCTCTCTTTAAAACCATACCTACCCATCACCTCCTCATCACCTTTGTTCCCTTCACCTACATGCCCATTAAAGTCTGCCCCAATCACCAATCATTCATTCCTAAGTACACCATCTACCACTTCATCTAATTGACTCCAGAATTTTTCCTTCTCCTCCATCTCACAGCCGACTTGTGTAGCATAGGCACTGATGACATTTATCATCAGCCCTTCAACTTCCAGCTTCACTTTCATCACCCTATCGGAAACTCTCTTCACCTCCACTACACCCTTACTGTATTCTTCTTTCAGAATCACCCGTACACCATTTCTCTTTCCATCCACACCATGATAGAACAGTTTAAACCCACCTCCAATGTTCCTGGCCTTACTCCCTTTCCACTTGGTCTCCTGAACACACAATATTTCTACCTTTCTCCTCTCCATCATTTCAGCTACCTCTCTTCCTTTACCAGTCATAGTACCAACATTTAAAATACCAACCCGAACCTCCACTCTCCTACACTTCTCCTTTTCCTGCCGTCTCTGTAGACATCTTCCTCCTCTCCTTCTCCTCCTTCGGCCAACAGTAGCCCAATTTCCACCGGTACCATGTTGGCTAACGATACCTGTGGCGGTCGTTGGTAACCCGGGCCTCGACCGATCTGGTATGAAATTCTGATTTGTGATCCGCATATTCGATTAGGCACGTTTTACGCTGGATGCCCTTCCTAACGCAACCCTTCCCATTTATCCGGGCTTGGGACCGGCACTAAGAGTGCACTGGCTTGTGCCTCTCTAATATAATTTTATAAAATAAACAAGATATATTCATATAATTTAATTTTCAAAAAGCGAGTAGATTTTGCAGGTGGGCTGCATCACTAAAGCTTGTTGGTTTTAACAGTGCTTCCTATTTCATCTCAGACTATTTGTTGGTACCTCTAATAGTGAAGAGTACAGCAGGGAGCAGGGCTTTCTCTTGCAAAGCCCCACAGTTATGGAACAGCCTTCCAAATTATGTTTGGGACCCAGACACAGTCTCAGAATCTAGGCATTGAACATACATAAAAAAAAACATATGAAAACATAATAAGGTGATAGTCTATTTAATTCAATTAATTCATTTTATTTTTGTATAGCACTTTAAACAGATGCAAACTGTAGTCCTGAGTCAGTGTAGCAGACTCTTGACATTAACTATAGTCCAAATCCAAATCCTCAGAGTTCCTGTTCTTACTCCGTGTGTTTAAGCCATTGGACTTTGGATCGAACGGCTGTGGGTTCGAGTACCGGCCATACCAGGGGCCCACCCATGGGTGTTAAGTTGTGGAAATGGGGATAAAGTACTCCACTATGAATGGCCCCAGCTGTGAAAGGAGGAGGGCAGGCTGTAGTCCTAAGCTAGCAACCTAACCTGTGACAAAACTGCTACAAAAATGGCAAGTAAGCAATCATTTTTCTTACTTGCCGATCTTATTGCACAGTGTTCTTAACCTAATGTAACAATATGGAGACATAGAATGTTTCTCTCTCTCTCTCTCTTTTGCCCCTGGTCAAGTTTTACATGCTCCTGAGGTACTAGTGATTCTTTCCTTTCTTCTTTCCAATTCATTTAGACCTGCCTTAACCATCCTGATGGTCTACTTCTGAATGGAGTCCTTTATAATTAAAGACAACTCGCTGCTGAAGTTACTGATCAGGGTTAAACTAAAAATCTATGTAGATGGGTTTAGACTGTAATTAATGTAAACAGTCTGCTAAAATGGCTTAGGACTACAGTTCACATGAAAATTTTTTTGCGTCCTTCAGTGAACATAACCTCAATAATGATGGAACTATTACCACTGGCTTCCTCATTAGGGATCACCTTATATGTAAGGGATGGGCAGTATTTATGATACATGTATTTCAAATACATATTTCAACTATAAAATAGAATTTTGTCATTTGTATTTGATAAGGGCTTCATATTTTGTATTAAAATACTTTGTTTTGTATTTTTCTCGTTTTAAAAGATTGTAAGATACTTTGTAAGAATGATCTACAGAGACAGCAGGGAAATGAGAAGTGCAGGAGAGTGGAGGTTCGGGTTGGTACTTTAAATGTTGGTGCAATGACTGGTAAAGGGAGAGAGGTAGGTGATAGGATGGAGAGGAGAAAGGTAGATATGTTGTCTGTTCAGGAGACTAAGTGGAAAGGGAGTAAGGCATTGGGGGTTTAAACTGTTCTATCATGGTGTAGATGGAAATAAATGGTGTAGGGGTGATTCTGAAGGAAGAGTACATTAAGAGTGTAGTGGAGGTGAAGAGAGTTTCTGATGAACGTGAACCTGGAAGTTGAAGGGGTGATGATAAATGTCATCAGTTCTTATGCTCCACAAGTCGGTTGTGAGATGGAGGAGAAGGAAAGATTCTGGAGTAAGTTAGATGGAGTGGTAGAAGATGTACCTAGAAATGAACGATTGGTGATTGGGGCAGACTTTAATTGGCATGTAGGTGAAGGGAACAGAGGTAATGAGAAGGTGATTTTAAGAAGAAGGAGGAGCATAGGGTGACATATAAGAGTGAAGGAAGGTGTACACAGGTGGACTATGTTCTATGCAGGAGATACAACCTGAAGGAGATTGGAGATTGTAAGGTGTTGGCAGGGGACAGTGTAGCTAGACAGCATCAGATGGTGGTGTGTAGAATGTTTTTTGGAGGTTAAGAAGAAGAGGAGAAGAGTGGAAAGTCGGTAGGACCCGGTAGAGGAGACCTGTACAAACTACGGCCCGCGGGCCACATCCGGCCCTTTCCGGCCCGCGTGAGGCCAATCATAAATTACAGGGATGCACCGAAAATTTGCCCACCCAAAATCTTCGGCCGAAATACCTAAATCACCGAAACAACACGGCAGAAACACAATAATGTAATGACGCAATAAAAAAGCGCAGCCAGCACACAGTTACCTGGATAAGAGCCAACATGTCTGCGGTGTGCAGATAGCGATTTGCAAAACATGCAATGCTGAAATTTCAAGAGGGGGTGTATCTGCAAATAGTTTCTCCACGTCAGGTTTAATTTATCACCTGAAATCCAAACATTCCTAAATATGAGAAGAACGCGGCGCAGAAAAGTAAAGTCAATCCAAGCATGCGCACTCCGTCTGTTTTTGAAAAGGCAGGAAAGTTTTCCAGTGATGGTGCCAAGGCAAAAGGCATAACACAAAAACTTATGGAATTCATTGCCTTAGATCAGTGGTCGCCATGCAGTGGATCGACGGGTTTATCTTTGAAACATTCCTCGTGGATCCCGAAAATATTAATTATTATAATATAATATTATTTATTACACGGCTCTTCTTAATGCTGTAGATTAGAATGTTCCATTCATTTGAATGGGCTTCCAAACGTTCGTCGGTCAATTATTTTCACATAACAGACCGTTGCTAATAATAATTGACCGCTGTCTGTCTGTCAATACTATGAATGGCAACAAATAAATAACAATAATTTATAATAATAAATAAAAAACTTTTGTAATTGATTTATTCTTTGAATTGCAATGCATTGATTTTAGTTAGGTTAGTACACACTCATAGCCATAAATGCAATGGTTCTAATAATTGACATAATCTTTTCTTTCTGTGTTTCGGTTTTCGGTTTTGGCCTTGGTTTCCTCATTTTTGGTTTTTGGTTTCGGCCAAGAATTTTCATTTCGGTGCATCCCTAAAATATTATCGTTGGTGTGGCCCTCTGACACAATTCAGGTTTCTCATGTGGCCCCTTGTAAAAATTAATTGCCCACCCCTGCGGTAGAGGCATGAAGATGTTTAGGAGAGATGGCAGTGGAGTTTTAACAAGATTGTTTAACAGGATTTTGGAAGGTGAGAGGATGCCTGAGGAATGGAGAAGGAGTACAGAGCTTTAAGAATAAGGGAGATGTGCAGACCTGCAGTAACTACAGGGAAATAAAGTTGATCAGTCACACCATGAAGTTATGGGAAAGAGTAGTGGAAGCCAGCCAGAGAGAAGAGGTGACCATCTGTGAGCAGCAGTATGGTTTCATGCCAAGGAAGAGCACCACAGATGCCTTATTTTCTTTGAGAATGTTGATGGAGAAGTATAGAGAAGGTAGAAGGAGTTCAAATCAAATCAAATACAATTTTATTTGTCACATACACATACATACAGAGTACGACATGCAGTGAAATGCTTTATACGATGGTCCGGCATGAGGGAATAGGATGGGGAGAAAAATAAACCAAGAAAAAAAAGAAGGCAGATAAATAAAGAGTATAAACTATATAAAATATAAAATATATAAAGATATATACAGTTATGTTCAAAATAATAGCAGTACAATGTGACTAACCAGAATAATCCAGGTTTTTAGTATATTTTTTATTGCTACGTGACAAACAAGTTACCAGTAGGTGCAGTAGATTCTCAGAAAACAAACAAGACCCATCATTTATGATATGCACGCTCGTAAGGCTGTGCAATTGGGCAATTAGTTGAAAGGGGTGTGTTCAAAAAAATAGCAGTGTATGCCGTTGACTGTACAAACTCAAAACTATTTTGTACAAACATTTTTATTTCTAGGATTTAGCAATCCTGTGAATCACTAAACTAATATTTAGTTGTATGACCACAGTTTTTTTCACATCTGTGTGCCATGGAGTCAACCAACTTGTGGCACCTCTCAGCTGTTATTCCACTCCATGATTCTTTAACAACATTCCACAATTCATTTACATTTCTTGGTTTTGCTTCAGAAACAGCATTTTTGATATCACCCCACAAGTTCTCGATTGGATTAAGGTCTGGGGATTGGGCTGGCCACTCCATAACATTAATTTTGTTGCTTTGGAACCAAGACTTTGCTCGTTTACTAGTGTGTTTGGGGTCATTGTCTTGTTGAAACAACCATTTCAAGGGCATATCCTCTTCAGCATAAGGCAACATGACCTCTTCAAGTATTTTGACATATGCAAACTGATCCATGATCCCTGGTATGCGATAAATAGGCCCAACACCATAGTAGGAGAAACATGCCCATATCATGATGCTTGCACCACCATGCTTCACTGTCTTTACTGTGTAGTGTGGCTTGAATTCAGAGTTTGGGGGTCGTCTCACAAACTGTCTGTGGCCCTTGGACCCAAAAAGAACAATTTTACTCTCATCAGTCCACAAAATGTTCCTCCATTTCTCTTTAGGCCAGTTGATGTGTTCTTTGGCAAATTGTAACCTCTTCTGCACATGCCTTTTTTTTAACAGAGGGACTTTGCGGGGGATTCTTGAAAATAGATTAGCTTCACACAGACGTCTTCTAACTGTCACAGTACTTACAGGTAACTCCAGACTGTCTTTGATCATCCTGGAGCTAATCATTGGCTGAGCCTTTGCCATTCTGGTGATTCTTCGATCCATTTTGATGGTTGTCTTCCGTTTTCTTCCACGTCGCTCTGGTTTTGCTCTCCATTTTAAGGCATTGGAGATCATTTTAGCTGAACAGCCTATAATTTTTTGCACCTAGGTTTTCCCCTCTCCAATCAACTTTTTAATCAAAGTACGCTGTTCTTCTGAACAATGTCTTGAACGACCCATTTCAGGCTTTCAAATGCATGTTCAACAAGTGCTGGCTTCATCCTTAAATAGGGGCCACCTGATTCACACCTGTTTTTTCACAAAATTGATGACCTCAGTGATTGAATGCCACACTGCTATTTTTTTGAACACACCCCTTTCAACTAATTGCCCAATTGCACAGCCTTACGAGCGTGCATATCATGAATGATGGGTCTTGTTTGTTTTCTGAGAATCTACTGCACCTACTGGTAACTTGTTTATCACGTAGCAATAAAAAATATACTAAAAACTTGGATTATTCTGGTTAGTCACATTGCACTGCTATTATTTTGAACATAACTGTATGAGAAAAAAGTGTATATACAGGATGCTTATGACAGTAAACAGTAAACATTTAAGGTGGTTGATGTGATTGTCCTTAAAGTGACCGGTTGTGGTATGGTGTGGTATAAAGTGCACTGTGCTGTGCAAGTCCAGAGTTAAAGTGACAGTCCAGAGATTAAAGTGCTTAAACTGTCGTAGTGCGAAAAGAAAAAAAAATGTGCAGAGAAAGTGTGACGATGGAGAGAGTCTCCTGGTTCAAACTCCGAATGGCCTGCGGGAAGAAGCTCCTCCTCATTCTCTCTGTGTTTGCTTTCAGGGAGCAGAAGCGTTTCCCTGAACATAACAAAGAAAATAGTTGCATTGTGTGTTTGTGGATTTAGAGAAAGCGTATGACACGACAGAGAAGTTGTGGTATTGTATGAGGAAGTCAGGTGTGTCAGAGAAGTATGTAAGGGTGGTGCAGGACATGTATGGAGGACAGTGTGACAGCAATGAAGTGTGCAGTAGGAACGACAGACTGGTTCAATTTGGAGGTTGGACTGCATCAAGGATCAGGTCTGAGCCCTTTCCTGTTTGCAGTAGAGACCCAGTCAGCAAACAAATTTGGCCCAGATTTGGCATTCATCTGGCACAGCTGGCATTCATCCGGCACTGGCATACAGCATGTGGGCCAAACATGGCCAGGTTTGGCAGAGGTGGTATACCGATTTTAAGGCGGCTCACAAGACAAGCCCTTGTCTGGAATCCAGACCTGGTCCACACTAGGACCGTAATTCGTTGCGGTATGTGGGCCAAGCAAAAGCTGGTTGTGTGGGCCAGAGAAAAATTGCTATGTGGGGAGCAGGTGGAGAAGAGCCTGGAGAGGTGGAGATATGCGCTGGAGAGAAGGGGAATGAAAGTCAGTAGGAGTAAGACAGAGTACATGTGTGTGAATGAGAGGGAGGGCAGTGGAGTGGTGCGGTTGCAGGGAGAAGAGGTGGAGAAGTTCAGGTACCTGGGATCAACAGTGCAAAGTAATGGAGTGTGTGTTAGAGAAGTGAAGAAAAGAATGCAGGCAGGGTGGAGTGGGTGGAGAAGAGTGATAGCAGGAGTGATTTGTGATAGTAGGGTATCTGCAAGAGTAAAAGGGAAAGCTTATAGGACTGTGGTGAGACCTGCGATGTTGTATGGTTTAGAGACAGTGGCATTGACTAAAAGACAGAAGGTGGAGCTGGAGGAAGCAGAGCTGAAGATGTTGAGGTTTTCGTTGGGAGTGATGAGGATGGACAGGATTAGAAATGAGTTTATTAGAGGGACAGCGCACGTAGGACATTTTGGAGACAAGGTGAGGGAGGCTCGATTGAGATGGTTTGGACATGTGCAGAGGAAGGACATGGGGTATATCGATAGGAGAATGCTGAAGATGGAGCCACCAGGAGGGAAGAAAAGAGGAAGGCCAAGGAGGAGGTTTATGGACGTGGTGAGGGAAGACATGCAGGTGGTTGGGGTGAAAGAGGCAGATGTAGAGTACAGGGGGGTATGGAAACGGATGATCTGCTGTGGCGACCCCTAATAAGAGAACCCGAAAGAAGAAGAAGACGACTTTGTAAGAATGATGACATGATGACATCATAAAAATGCGGCCTCTGATTGGTGCCT
Source organism: Silurus glanis (assembly GCA_014706435.1). Lineage (NCBI taxonomy): Eukaryota > Metazoa > Chordata > Actinopteri > Siluriformes > Siluridae > Silurus > Silurus glanis. The sequence continues at coordinate 365,552 of JAAIIK010000017.1, read as the reverse complement.
ACACAGTAGTTTGCAAGGACTTTTGAGATCAGAACAGAAAATGTATTCATATGGAAGAAGGTGGACAAGGTAGGAAACACGCAGGCTGAAAGCTTTCAAATAGGCATCCGATGACTGATAAATATTTGATTGCTGGATATTGTACCCTAATTGAAGATCTCACCTGATTGTGAGATCATGATTTTGCAACCCATTGCATTAATAATTGCCTGACACATAATATATTATTAAATTTATGATTAACAATCAGATTATTAATTGGTTAGAAACTAGCTGTGATGAATACACGTGTTATCAGTTGTCTTCATATGAATGACTTCTTTGTCATTGAGTCAGTGTTGCTGATGTAAAGTAGCCCTTCGTTACCAAATAACGTTGCCAAGTAACTAAATTAGGATACAATTATTAGTCATTTGCACTGTTAAACATCAAACTGTTGGTTACTTTAAAACTAATCTTCATTGGGGAGATCAAAGGGATGTGTATATAGTCATGTGTATATGTCAATTGGTTGCACATGTCAAATCTATTGCATTATTTGGCCAGAGAAAAGCTGTTGCTATCAAACATTTTTTACTTAATCAACAGAGTCAGTTTCATGTTGCCTTGTAAAAGTTATATTTTAGTATTTTTAAAATACAAAAATGCTGTAGTTTATTTTGATACATGTTGTGGCTGCTGTATTTTGTAGTTTATTATGATACACTCAAAGTTAAGGTATTTGGTATTTTATTTTTAAATACATTTTGATGTTTCATTGCCCAACCCTGCTTATGTGGACAGATTTCTAAATTAAAAAATTGATATTAGTAATCTCTTTACTTCTGTAAAGCTGCTATGAGACAGTGTCTTGAAAATGGATCTGAATTGAGCATGCGATCTTTTTTTTTTGCTGACCATAAAACATTTCCAGAGGACCTTAGTAAAGTAGGTCCAGCACCACTGTCTGCAGGCTAAGAGGTATCACGTGCTTGAGCCAATTCATCGAGAATCTTGGGGAAACGGTGGAAACTGTTTCTCAGGAGGGTTCATAGGCAGACGCAAAAGATTATTCTATTGAGAACACCGCTGCTGGTTTCCAGAGGAAAACACAGGATGTGACTAGGACACGAAACACAAGCCTTTCATCCAACCCAATGGGAAGTTTCCTCTTCCTTAATTCTTTTCTTATCCACCGGAGAGCAGCTCATACTGTAGCGTCGGGAAATTTAAACCAGTATATTATATAACCCACGGAAGAGGACGGAGAGGAGCGGGTCTTTATCCTTTATCTGTGTTTCTGTGAGTGGTATTACAACGCTTATTACAACCAATGTACCTGTACCTGTATATATATATGTGTGTGTGTGTGTGTGTGTGTGTGTGTGTGTGTGTGTTTGTCGTTTAACCGTAACTCTGATTGTTTCGATTGTAAGCGCGCGCAATGAAAACTAAATATTTCATTTGCGCGTTAAGTAAGCACGCGCCAGTATGTGTGTGTGTGTGTGTGTGTGTGTAGTCTGGTGTTGCGCCGGTTATGTGGCAGGTTTGATTAGTTGCTGTGCTGGACACACAACCCAGGCGTTGCGCATTTACTGCGTGAAAACAAGTGCCACGTTTCTGCACGCGTGTGAACTCCACCATACACCGTGTTATTGCGTTAATGCTCTCACTGAGCCTGCGCACGTCTTTAAGGACCAAGAAACAGGGTTTCTCTTGTGCTTACAGTAGGTAGGTGAATTCTGGAGGATGAGCGTTAAGCTGTATATATATGTATGTATGTATGTATGTATGTATGTATGTATGTATGTAGTCGTTTGTGTCCAAGCACAGGGTTTGACCTAGAAAAGAAGAAAAGCTTGAATGTGCGTTGCTTCATTAGAAGACGTGAGGACTGAGTGGGTGCCGTAACTTCTGCCTCCCTTAATAGCCCTTTACATTTACCGCAAAGAACAACCATGGGGTTCTATATTCACCAAATCTCCACCGAGTTCTGCATTGTACTTTTAAGCTAATATTTTTGCACAAATCGTTTTTCCCCAGTTGACTGATCACATGACTTGTAATGACATGAAGGATGTAATCTGAGTTATTGACCTGAACGCTGTAGGAAAGAAAAGCCTTTATTTTTTGGTTTTAATATTTAATGGATGCATTAGGGATATATTAATTATATCATATTAACAATAATGTTATAAAACAAAAAATTTTCTGGCTTCAGATTAGGCAGATTATTTTTCTAGCATTCCCAGTGCCCTTTTAGCAAACAATGGTTTATTGTTTAGCTAGTGTGTTATGCCAAAAAAGTAATCTATGTGACTATTGAGAAAAATATCTTTGCTGCTTGATATTAATGATTTGCTTCCATACCCACTTGCTAAAATAGTAGCACATCCTCTCCTGATGCATGAGATCAGTTATTTTATAAATGCATGCTTATTTACTAAAGGGAAGAGGCAGAAGTCAAACCTTTCAATTTTTAATGCTTACATAAATATTGTGATGATATTTAAAAGTTTCAGAATTAAAAGCAAAGTAATCTATCTAAAACACTAATACAGCTTGATATTCATTTAGCATTTACATATTTTATATATACTGTTGTTTTCTTTTGTGATTTAAAAAATGATTTTCAGTTAATAATAAATAGAATAAACTATGCTGGTTCTATTATTTTCCAGCAGGGGAGTTTGCATCCATGGTAATGGCAAGAAATTTCATTAGGGAAAATGGAACTTTTTTGAGGAGGATGGAGAAAACCACGTGGTCGCCACAAAATGGGATTACATCGAGAAGCCAGCACTCATGCTGTTCCGGCCTAAAAGTAAGAGGAAGTTGCTGTGGGGAGCTTTTCCCAAGAACAATAATTTTCTCAACAAATTGCTCTGTGTATTGTGCTGTGGAAGTGTATTTTATTTGCTTTGGGTTAGAACATTATTGGCTATTGACGTCACTAAATCAAAACAAGATTTAGCTTCAGTTTGTGGAGGAATCCTTCAGTGAAGTACTTAATCTGGTGAACAAAGAAGGGTTTTCATAGTATGTTCCTGATCATATGGGTACTAGGAAATCAGTCAGTCCACTTGTTGGTTTTAATGTTTTTAATGTTGTGTCCTACATTTTGTCAAAGCGTTCAGTTGAAAAGTTGAAAGCATTGTTTAGGGTACAGTGACATTTATTATGTCTCATCCCAAAATGTCCAAAAACATAATTTTCAGTTTCAGGCAAAAATGTAGAAATGGCTTTAAGTTTTGACTGATGAAGAATCAGTTCTGTCAAATCTTATCTAAGTAATTAGTAATATTTCTTTAAGGAAAATAATGAATTTAATCCATTTTGGAATAAGGCTGTAACATAACAAAATGTGGAAAGTAAAGCTCTGTGAATACTTTCCAGATGCACTGTAAATTAGTAGTAATAATAATACTGACTTATGACTAGAAATTACGGAAAGAAAGTCTCTAAAGACCTTAAATTAATTAGCTAAACACACACATGTGACCTTTAAACTGAGGCTCCTATTACCAGTGCTCGTTCAGCCTGTAGGCTTTTCAGCAGGTGTATTAGAAAGAAGAGCAAACCTGTTAAGTGAATGAAAAAGTATTGATGACAATCTTGCATTTTATGACTTTCCAACTTGCCACCCATTTAACACACTGACGGTTCTAATGCTGGACTCCTCTGAATGAAGGAGTCATACAACATGTGTATGTGCCTCCCTCTAATGCTCATATCATCATTAAAATGTAAAAAATAAAAAAATCCTACTGGTCCCCATTGTCAGAAGAAAAACTGGTACCAATAATGGAATAATATCAGCTAAATATTGTTTATTTAAAATTTATAAATATTCGGGGTGTTGCTTATGTTTGTTGCTATTTTTATATAGCCATTTTCAGTTTTATAAATATTTGAGAGATGTAGTGCCTAATTGCTTGTTAGTTAACAAAAATACTGCTGCTTGCTTGTAAAAGGATGCAGGCCGAGTTAAAATCTGTGATAAAAATCTAGTTGTCATTCACCCTAGAGTATTGGGATGGCAGTGGCACTCAATATTTACACAGAGAATATTGAGAAATATATCTATATATCTACACAAAAAGCAAACCTGTTATTATTTACCTTAAGTCAGTTGCACAAGAACCATCAACCTGAAATATGCAACCTAGGCTTTAAAAAAAATAAGAATCAATATAGTGCTGATCAGTAGAACACACTTACACAAATTTAATACATGCCTTTTGTTTGCACCAAAAGGAATCTCTGTTACCTAAGTGGCTTCCAGGCTTAGCAAAATGCACTGTGGCGGATCTAATTTCAGTAGCATAGCGGATCACAATCTCACAAAGCTATTCAGGTCCCAGCAGGATTGGTTTTCCAGTAACTGATTACAATTTTAATAAAAAAATAAATATATACAAAATTTGAACGTTTGAATTATACTTTCAGAAGAACGCACTGGAAGTTCAAAATGTTGATAACTCTGTAAACATGTATATTTTTTGCAACAAGAATATAATTTTCACCATCAAATCATGTTGATGTTTGCTTTCTAGTGCAAATATTACTAAGAAACACATTTGGGTGGGTTTGCTTATTCAGCTCAAGCATTATTAAAGACTACAGGAGTGATTAAAGAAAATGTAGACAGAATGAGACATGTGGTTGTCAATAAAGAAAAAAACGCATTCTAATTGTTTTACTTTTACTTTTCTATACCACCATGTGTGGGAATCATCACCCGGAGACTGTCAATAGCTATTTTGCTTTTCGCATCATATCACTGCTCTGAAGTGCTCTGCAGCAATTTATTTTCTGAGCTGAATACCTAGAAAATTATACAATCTGATTTATAGACAGATTAATGTGTGGTTGGCACAGTGAATGTAGCTACACCCTTAACAAATTATTTTAGCACAATTAATTATTTTCATTGGTTTTATCTTAACACTCACATTACATGACTTTAATATTTGCCTGCAAAACGATGATGGAAACTACCTGATTGGACTACATTCCGCCTGTTACGCGGCGAACATGGATGCGGAGGCGGCAATAGAAGCCGGTGTCTTTATTAAACAAAAAGGCAGAGCCAACACAAAGCACCCACAGAGCGGGATAATCTGGCAAACGGCAGTCCGTAATAAGAATATCCATGGTGCGTGATGCGGCGCGGAGGCAGCGACGGAGAAGCGTCAGTAGTCAGAGGTGTGCTGGGAAACGCACACGCCACTGTGGAGAGAACGAGGAATCCGGAAGGAGAAGGTGCGTAGCGGGAGAAGCATACGCGGAGCAGCACACCACCGGGAACCTGCACAGACACACACGAAACTACACACACGTACATGCAATAACGGACCCCGTGAGTAGGTGAGTGTGGGGCTTTTATAGGCGGTGTGGAATGGGTCCCAGGTGTTCGGGATGAAGCCCGATTGCGATGAGCTCCGTGCGGGCGCGGCACGCACGAGAGCAGGAGCGCGGTGCTTCGGGGAATCCCGAGGTTTGACAGCCTCCGGAGGGGGCGTGGCAGGGGGATTCCTGACAAGCCCCCCCCCCGGACGCCCCCAATCCACAGAAAGCCCTGTGGGCCGGGGCACTCGGAGGAGGGCCCTCCTGGTCATCCAGGGCCTGAAAGGACCTGGTTGGAACCGCCCTGGAGCCGGGGAAAGCCGGGAAGGACCCGAAGCGGAGCGACCACCCCTGAGGAGAGCCGGAAGGGGACCACGGACACAGCAGGACCGGAGCACAGCCCAACGCGGCGGCCAGGAACGGAGTGCAGCCCTTGGCGTCGACCGGAAGCGGGGAGACGTCACCCACGGAGACCAGGAGCCAAACAGAGCCCTCAGTAGAGACCGGAAGTGGAGAGACCTCCTCAGCGGAGGCCGGAGGCGGAGCGACACTCTCAGCAGAGACCGGAGGCGGAGTGACGCCTTCAGCGGAGACCGGATGGGGGAGGACGTCCACCACGGAGATCTGGGGCGGACCGACGACACCCAGGAAGGCCGGGAACGGAGCCCTGTCCACCACGGAGACCTGGACCGGCACGACGACCTCGGTGAGGACCGGCGGCTGAGTGACGGCCACCCTGGCGCCCTGGAATGGAGCGAAGTCACCCCGGACGGTCTGGTCAGGAACCTTCTCTCCCACGGGGACCTGGAAGGGAGAGACAACCCTGGTGACTGCTGGAGGCGGGGTAGAGCAGTTAGCGGGGCTTACCGGCAATGGAGCCCCGTTCTTGACGAAGACCGGAGGCTGAGTGAAGCCCCTGGCGGGCCTCCCAGGGCTCGGGAGCAAGACGTCGCCGTGGGAGGAGCTCGAGAGCGAGACGTCGCCGTGGGAGGAGCTCAGGAGCGAGACGTCGTTCACTGGGTGACTGTGGGGCGCGCCGTCGCCTTCAGGGAGACTGTGGGGCGAGCCGTCGCCTTCAGGGAGACTGTGGGGCGAGCCGTCGCCTTCAGGGAGACTGTGGGGCGAGCCGTCGCCTTCAGGGAGACTGTGGGGCGGCGGTTCGACGTCCCTTTCGCAGTCCTGGAGCTGAGGCGAGTGCACTGGAAACCCCTTGGGCGAAGGGAAGCTCTTTGGGACCCTCGGGAGCAAATCAGAGCTCGCTGGGCCGCCTGGGAGCGGAGAGGGGCTCGCCTGGAGATCCACGAGCGGAGAGGGGCT
>JAAIIK010000017.1:314349-330543 GCA_014706435.1 Silurus glanis | reverse complement strand
ACTTAAATGATTTTAGCAAATGGCTGCAATATAACAAAGAGTGAAAATTTTAAGGGGGTCTGAATACTTTCCATACCCACTGTATAGTGGCTGTGATTGTGTTCAGATGTATGTAATTAGAGGAGGTAAGCATGAATGTGATAGAGCCTGTGTGAGTTGGGTATTGAAGATGGTGGAGGACATGTTTGTAGGCCATATAGCGTAATAGGAGTTTTAGTTGCCCCAGCCACTGTGCAGTTTCAGTAAAATTTAAAATATATTTAAAATATATTTAAATATATATTTTTATATTTAATTACAAAAAAAAACCAGTTAAATTATTTTCAACCTCAGGTTGGGAACATGTTACATGACACTTTTTGTTAAAAATAATTTTCTGAACTATTCATACTATGCAAAACCATTTTTCTAAGGTAAAGTTGTCCTCTTCAGTGCTTTTGTCTTAAAGATAAAAACAGCCTTAAAAAGTACAAAACCATTTATTCTTTGCATGAATAAAAATATTTAGCATGTAATATTGTTGTTAGAATGCCTTTTATGTTAGTTACAGCCAGATTAAGGTCAAGTCCAAAAATTAAGAAAAACTGAACAAACAAACCTTTACTTTAAGAAGTTAGAATCATTTGTATATTATCCCAACTAGTTGGCTGTGCTCTATATGAGAAGGAAATTCAACCACAATTCCAAAAAATGTTGGATGCTTTATATATGGTGATTGTAAATTTGATGGCTGAAACACATTAAAAAAATGTTGGGATGGGGCCATGTTTCACTTCTTCAATTCTGAAGACTCAAGAAGTTATTTTTTATACCTAATCATATTATTTACTTTTTACCAATTAACCAAATTATTTGGAAAATGTTTCTCCAACTGTTTCTTTTAACACTTACTTTTCCAGCCTTTTTTTTTCACCATCTCAACTTTTGGCAGCCATCAAATATAAAATCACCTTATTTTTTTATTTAAATATACACAGTTCAAACATTTCATTATGTTTTCTATATTCTATTGCGAAACAAACATTTTATTATGTTTTCTATGTTCTGTCTTTTATTTACATTTTACAGTGTTCCAATTGTTTTGAAACTAGGGTTGTATTTCTTGTCTAAGCATTGTCCATTGTGAACATGCTTGCCAAAAGAAAATATAACATTACCATTATTATTGCAAACTCTGGGTTGAGACAAAGGCCATATTAAGGCAAATGCCCAAATCCAAGTGCAAATGCCATTACATTTATATGTAAGCATGTAAAGTAGTATTAGTCACTTTGAGATTCCAGTTTTTGCCTGCCAACTGTCATAGAAATCTATGCTTCCTTTGTTTCAGGATTTGTTCAGACAATATCAGTCATTGGCCCAGTGTTTGGCTACCTCCTTGGATCACTTTGTGCAAAGTTGTATGTGGACATTGGATTTGTCAATATGGGTGAGTGGAAGTGTTCCCACCCTGATGCTTAGATCAGTTTATTTTTTTGCATTATTAATAATTAGTACAAATATTAATGATTGATGTAATTACAGTATTTCAAACAGCTCCATAGCATTAACCCTAATGTTTACTAGTTATTCAAAGATCCTCCTTATTAATCTCTTTTTTTACACAATTATTTATAGTCCAAATATTGCAATTCTTGTGTTAAAAAAATAAATTGCAACTCATATGACTGTATCTGTTATGGGCAAAGTTTGAGTGTTGGACCATCTGATGCTGCCTTTATTTCCACTATTTTCTTTATCTTTTATATTGTACTAAAATTGTTTACTGCATTTTAAACTGGTGTGTTCACATTTAGGGCTGTTCAAAATTCAAAACCCACCAAATTTGCATCAGTATTATTTTCATGTTTAAAGCTAGACTCAATTCTGGCTATTGTAGAGCATGTTTGATCCCTAGAAAATACTTTAGAGTTTATTGCACAATGAAATGCCCACATAGTAAGGCTTTTGCACCTCCCTGGACAATTGCAACAAATAGTAGTAGCCAAGTTTGCAATGCCCAGCAGGGGCCCAGCAGGAGGCAGGATATTCATAAAGTGTGCCTACTGAATACGAAATTGAAGGAGCGTGTCCATCGGTTTTTTTCTCCACTATCAACACTGAGGTATTTGGAGACATCTCCTCTGGAGGTTGACAGAGCCCAATATCAAAACAGGCATGGAAAACTTGAGAACTACCCTTGAGAGATGCTAAGGCTATGGGATGAATATCAGGATGTCCTGGTCACTCTCTTCTCTCTCTTGCCAGGCTTCATATTATACTCTGAAATGGTTTCGCTTTGTACACATAGAGCATTCAACATTTTTTTCTAAGCAAATCGTAAGCAGATTTCTTATTGAACAGTATTTAAAGGAAAATTTTAACACAAATTTCCTTTAATTCAAGGAGAGACTGGCAAATTTCATTCGAAGATTAAAGTTTTGTCAAATGTATTTCTGAATCGATACTTCTTTTCCTGAATGCAGATGTGTGCGAGGTCCTCCCAGCTGCAGGGACAGGTGCTGCCAACAGGAGGATTAAAAGTTAAGTTAGTGTACATTACAAATCTTCTGATACTAATGTTCAGAATTTGAAAAAGCAAAAGGATAGTTATTCCACACCAGATTTCACACAAAGAACACCTGAAATTTTCAATTTGGTCAAAACAAACTAATGGTTTCTGAGTGGCCAGTTAAATTGAATCAAAATATGATACATTCTAAAATTAGAGACATCTGCAACATTGGATATGCATCAAATGTATTTTAAACCTAACCCAGGAGCTAGTGGAGTGGCAGCTCTTTCCAGGCAGGATTGAGAGAAAACACTTCTTTCATGCCATTCAGGCCAAACAGTAGAGCACCTTTACCAATAAACTATGGCAGCTTAGTTGTAATAGGGGATTGTAAAAGAAGTAATTTTTTTCTAACTGTAATACAAATGTACAGTGATTCAACTTTAGGTGACAACAACATCAATTTCAGGACCTTGGGAAATTGTAATAATGAGACAATGACGAAATCCACTTTATACCTGAATATTCTTGAGACGAATGCGATGCCACCTCTCCAGCAGCTTATTGGTTTCTAAACGTTCATCCTTAATGAGCAAAAGGTGACGTTGGTGAGGAAAAAACTTCCTAAATGATATGATGATGAAACCTTCAGAAGTCATTGTCATCTGGACAGTGCAATTATAAATAATTCATTTCTATACCTGTGCTCTATTTGATCAAAAGGTGGCAATTTGTAACTGGGAAATTCATTATAGTTGTAATATGAAGTCTATTTTCCTGCATTTATAAACTTTTTTGTGATTGAGGCTTGACTGCAAAATAGTTTTTTGCCATTTGTTCGAAAGCTATCTTTATGGGTGTTACGTTCTGAGTGGTATCATCCACAAGAATCTCAGAAATCGTTAGGCTGTATCTCCAAACAGAATTAGGTATCAGGATAGATCAGGGAAGTCTGAGGAGCAGGAAGTATCAGAATCACTGGTATCTCTAAAATGAGAGAGAGAGAGAGAGAGAGAGAGACCCTGATCAGTAAACAGTAGTAGGTCACTTATCACGTTAAACAGAGCTGTCTTTGCTACAATAAGTTCTAAATCCATTTCATTTCATGAATGTTATAAAAATGCATGTATGAGGATAAGTGAAGTGCTACAAGCTTTTTAAAAGACAAAGGTGGAATTTGATATTGACCCATAGTTAGACAGCTGACATGGATCAAGATCAGGGGATTAATTTTGAAAAACAGATTATTCTTAAAAGAGGTTCAATTGTTCCTGGTTAATTAATTAATTGCTTGAAAAAACATGTAGGTAAGCGATCTAGTACACAAGCTGATAATTTTCAAGAGGAAATTGAAAAAATTATTTTGGTCTCTCAAAGTTAAGTAAAACAAAGGGGGGGGGGGGGGGGTCAACAATCCCCAGACTTCTCACTCAGATGCTTGCAATCACCTAGCTTCTGACTGAACACACTTGAGCACACACAAACACTGTATCTCATTTAATCAATCTATCTGAAGTAATTGCTCAGCTTTGTTCTAATGTGGCTGAGATACCATGCTTCTTATATTCTGTTTGATCCCTGGTTTTGACTTGTTTGGATTCATGATTTTGTTTTTAGTCTTGTCCTATAAACTCTGCTGATTGCCCAACATGTGCATGTTTGTCTCCTTTTTTTTTGTTTGCCTTAAAGTCATTAAAATCGCAGTCCTGCATTTGCACTGTCTGAATAATTTTATATGAATTAGTTATTGTCTGGGTTTAAATTCGTTTAGAAAAAATAATTGCTGCAACACATTTATGATTTGCATATTTCTGTGTTGCTTGTATTCCTAGTTATTATTACTGCAGTATTAAATACTACTCTGTAATTATTTTAGTTTTCTTCTATTAGGGGTGAGGGATATATTGATCCAGCAGTAGTAGAAGCTTTTCTATAGCTCAGGAGGCTCTACCTGTTTAGTTTCACACATTTACATTTGTAGCATTTAGCAGATGCCCTTGTCCAAAGCGGCATACAAAAGTGCTTTGAGTCTCTATTAATGATTCAATCTACACTGGTACGCTAGATTACATACCGTAATTTCCGGACTATTAAGCGCACCCAAATATAAGCCGCACCCACTGAAGTTTACAAAGATTTTTATTTTGAACATAAATAAGCCGCACCTGTCTATAAGCCGCAGGTTCCTACACTGAAACTAATGAACTTTACACAGGCTTTAACGAAAGACAGTGTCTGTTACACGGCTTGTATCTAAACAGTAGCCTACCAAGAATGTCATTGTTCACTGTCTTCCTCCTTCCTTTCACAACAATTTCTCTCGAGAGTTTATCTTTTGGCATCGTCGTGCGTTTAAAAATCACCATCGGTGAATCTTTTCTCCCGATGCCGTGCAGCTCAGACACATGTGAAGTGCGTTTTTTCATGTCCGGTTGTTTTCAGCGTGACGAATGATTCGCATTTCCTGTTGACAGTCCGAGTGAGCGGCAGGTCAAACGTCAGAGGAACCGCATCCATATTTATGATGTGGTGCGGCCCGATTCAGTGGGAGCGCATCTGATTTAATATAAAGAATTTCATTGGTTCATCTGAACCCGTTCGGCAGTTTCATTGGTCTAACGTTATGGGGCTCAGGTTTTTGGCTTGAAGCTTGTGAAACCGGGAAAAACCCAGAAAGAGTGGTAAGTAGCGGCTTATAGTCCGGAAAATATGGTACTTAAGATAATAATAAGTATGCAAGATTATAATAGTAGTGCTGCTTCGCAAGGAAGAGGTAGGTCGCTTGAAGATAGCCAGGGACATCTAGGGGAAGTTCATTCTACCACCTCAGTTCCAGAACAGAGAAGAGCCTTGAGGCATACTTACCTTAATTCAATTCAATTCATTTCAATTCAAATCATTTTTATTTGTATAGCGCTTTTAACAATGAACATTGTCTCAAAGCAGCTTTACACAGATAATGTGGTGATTAAAAGTGAATATGTTCTTTATAAGTAAGTTTGTCCCTGATGAGCAAGCCGGTGGCGACTGTGGCAAGGAAAAACTCCCCGAGATGGAGCTAGGAACACATTAGTCACTTCCTGTGGCACTGCATGTTATATTCTTTGTAAACACTGATTGTAGTATTTTATGTTTTTGATATTTGCTGTAATTTTCCTGCTGTCTGTTAGTCCTTTTTAACTTACCTCTTTCCCTGAGGGTGCCAGTGGAGGGCCAGTGGAGGGAGCGCAACAGGGGGGGTGGTGTGGGAGAGCACAAGTCGCTTTTTTGCTTTTTCGATCATTTGCAGTAGATGAATAGCGTTCAGAGGTAGACCTGCTAGCAGAGAGTTGCAGTAGACCAGTCTTGAAATGAGCAGACTGAACAAGCACCTTAATTCAATTCAATTCATTTTTATTTGTATAGCGCTTTTAACAATGAACATTGTCTCAAAGCAGCTTTACACAGATAATGCGGTGATTAAAAATGAATATGTTCTTTATGAGTAAGTTTGTCCCTGATGAGCAAGCCGGTGGCGACTGTGGCAAGGAAAAACTCCCCGAGATAGCATAAGGAAGAAACCTTGAGAGAAACCAGACTCAAGAGGGAACCCATCCTCATCTGGGTTACACCGAATGTCCATTTGTAGCAGGTATACAATGTTGCGGGGTGCAGTGATGATGATCAGAAGCGAACTGTATTCCTGAGTCAGTGTAGGAGACTGTTGACATCAACTACAGTCCAATCCATCCTCAAAGCTTCCGTTCTTACTCCGGAATTTCATGGAACCCCCCAAGGCGTTGATGAGAAACCGTCCCCAGCTGCACAGAGTGACCTCCAGTCGAAGAGAACACTATCCAGAGGCAGGCCTGGACGAAGTGGGGAGATCCACGGAGGGGAGAGGGGCAGGAACAGTGGTCACTGGAGCCTCAGGAGCATGTTTAACTCGACCGAGAGAGAGAGAGAGAGAGAGAGAGAGAGAGAGAGAGAAAGAGAGAGAGAGAGAGAGAAGGATATGGATTATTAAGTGTACCTATTGTTGTATGAGAGTTAAAGTCACTGTGCAGTTTGGACTCCGGCAAGACTCGCTATGGCAGCATAACTAAAAGGGAGAACCAGAAGGCAACACAGACATGAGGGATCTCTGGGATAAGAGACGGCCCACCACACCACCATCAACAAACCTGAGTGAACGCGTGAATGTGAGGGGACGACAGCATACAAATATCCCAGTTCACCAAACACTCTATATCAATGTTCCCTCCAGATCTGAGCCTTTACCTGAGAAAAAATCTACTGATTAAAGGCTTGACTGAATAAGTACGTTTTCAACCTCGACTTGAACACTGAGACTGTGTCTGAGTCCCGAACACTGATAGGAAGGCTGTTCCATAACTGCGGGGCTTTATAAGAGAAAGATCTGCCCCCTGCTGTAGTCTTCATTATTTGAGGAACCAACAGATAGCCAGCACCTTTTGATCTAAGTAGGCGTGGAGGATCATACTGGTACAGAAGTTCACTCAGATACTGCAGTGAGAGACCGTTAAGTGCTTTATACGTCAGTAGTAGTATTTTATAATCAATGCGAGATTTGATTGGGAGCCAGTGTAGACTGATTAATACAGGGGTGATGTGGTCATATTTCCTAGATCTAGTGAGGACTCTTGCTGCTGCATTCTGAACCAACTGAAGCTTATTTATGCACTTACTCGCACACCCAGACAGTAAAGCGTTACAGTAGTCTAATCTAGAAGTAACAAAAGCATGAACTAGTTTTTCTGCATCCTGTAACGACATCATATTTCTAATTTTAGCAATATTTCTAAGGTGAAAGAAGGCGATCCTGGTAATATTATTCACGTGAGCCTCAAAGGAAAGACTAAGGTCAATAATAACACCAAGGTCTTTGACAGCCGTACACGCTGAAACAGAAACACCATCCAGAGATGCTACGTAATCGGACAGTTTGCTTCTAGCTGCATGTGGTCCTAGTAAAAGTACTTCCGTCTTATCTGAGTTGAGCAGAAGAAAGTTATCGAGCATCCACTGTCTAATGTCCTTTACACATTTTTCAACATTGTTAAGCTGATCTCTCTCATCTGGCTTTGCTGAAATATACAGCTGTGTATCATCAGCATAGTAATGGAATCTAATACCATGTTTATGAATAATTTCACCAAGAGGCAGCATATATAAAGAGAAAAGCAGAAGGCCTAAGACAGATCCTTGCGGAACACCAAACTTTACCTCAGAGAGTGTGGAGAACTCACCATTTACATCAACAAACTGATAGCGATCAGTCAAATAAGACCTGAGCCAAGAGAGAGCTGTTCCCTTTATTCCAACAACGTTCTCAAGTCTAGCAAGTAGTATAGTGTGATCAATGGTGTCAAAAGCTGCACTGAGGTCGAGCAAAACAAGTAAGGAGACAAAACCCTGATCAGAGGCCAATAACAGGTCATTTACCACCTTAACTAGCGCCGTCTCTGTGCTATGATGAGGCCGAAATCCTGACTAATACATTTCAAAAATGTTATTCATAAGTAGGTGTGAGCATAACTGCTGTGCTACAACCTTTTCTAAAATTTTGGATATGAAGGGGAGATTTGATATTGGTCTGTAGTTGGACAGCTGACATGGGTCAAGGTCAGGTTTCTTAATTAGGGGGTGGATAACTGCCAGTTTGAAGGATTTTGGTACAAAACCAGTGCTAATGGAAGAGTTTATTATTTTTAAAACAGGTTCAATTACCTCTGGAATTATCTGTTTAAAGAAACTTGTAGGCAAGGGATCGAGAATGCAGGTTGATGATTTTGATGAGGAAATTAATGAAATTAAGTCATTCTCATGAATAGGAGTAAAACTTTGTAATTGATTGTCTGTTATAATGACACTGCTGTCTACAGGGTTACTTGTAAAATACTTTAGCAGCCTGTGTGGACTTACATTAGCAGCATGTGAGAAGAAGGACAGTTGATTGTCCATAGTTACCCCAAGGTTGCAAACAGTAGCTGAAGGGAGAGTTATGAAGATTTATTCTGAGATACTGATCTGGAGCTATATCACCTAGGATGATCAGCAGTTATGTTTTGCTGGGGTTGAGTTTTAGTTGATGAGCACTTATCCACAAAGATATGTCCCCCAGGCATGTTGAGATCCAAGCAGAAGCTGTGGTATCTGAGTGAGGGAAAGAGAAGATGTGTTGAGTGTCATTAGCATAACAGTGATAAGAAAACCCATGTGAGGATTTGACTTCACCAAGAGAGTTAGTATAGAGGGAGAAAAGGAGAGGACCAAGTACTGAGCCCAGTGGAGAGTCTGCATGGGGCAGATGTGTACCTCATCCATGTTACCTGGTATGAGCGACCTATAAGCAAACCATTCCCATGCTGATCCACTGATACCAAGGCTCCTGAGGGTAGACAAGAGAGTCTTATGGTTAACTGTTTCGAATGCTGCTAAAAGGTAAAGGAGGATGAGTATAGATGACAGCTTGGCTGATCGAGCAGCATTTAGTTTCTAAGTGACAGTCAAAAGGGTCGTCTCTGTGGAATTTGCCGTTTTGAAGCCAGACTGGTTTGGATCTTGGCGCTTGTTTTGTGAAACAGACAGTGCATTCTACAGTTTTAGAAAGAAAAGAGAAAAGTAACACCAGTGATACACCATTTTTATTAGAATTTTTCGAGTGGTCCGTTTAAAGGGCATGTGCGATTTTAATTCCAGGGTGGTAGTTTTTCTCTGTAATTATATAGATATACATTATTAAGAATATAACATGACATTGTGTGTAGGCATTCAGTAAGGATTTTATGATTTACTAATGTTTTGTTCTGATTAATCCCTACTGACACAACCAATATATTCAGAGGGTCTTCCAGATAATCAAATAAATAAATTATCCAGATAAATAAATAATAAAGTTACCATGTAGACCAATGTGTACAATGTATTAAGAAATAACCAGGTTTGAAATCAATTTTATAGTGTTGTACAGAAGAGTGGGACGAATTTTCTCGTGGTGTTTATACTTGACTTACCTGACTTCTTGTTTATTGCTTTTCTGGTTTTGACTCTTGCTCTCTCACTGTCTGTGTTTTTGCTCTTCTCGTTTTGCCTTGGTTGTATGTTTTTTATACGTTGAATGTCTTTGGTTTATCTTCTCTACCGTTTTTATTATTATTTTTTTTTTTTACGTCTGTTTTTCAGATAAATCTTTCCCTGCATTTACATCAGTTACCTTTGGTGACAATTAATTAATTAGAAAATCTTAAACCTTAACCTAAATTTCATTTTTTTTTTTTTGTGTTATCAGTAGTTTCTATTTGAAAAAAAATTTTTGTTATTAATTGAACAATTACTTTAGTGCGCCTGCTTTGCATTTGCTTATATGCATGAGTGCATAACTGTGTACATGTATACCTGTATTAACAGTTAAAAATGTGTGTTATATTTTATAGAGGGTATTACAATCACACCAGGAGATGCACGCTGGGTGGGTGCATGGTGGCTGGGCTACCTCATAGCAGGGCTCATCACACTGCTGTCAGCTGTGCCTTTATGGTTTATGCCCAAGTCTCTCCCTGTGTTAGAGGGTCAGTTGTCCAAATGCTCCAACAAAACCAACTTTATCAAAGACTCACATGTTGTGCACAACAAATGCCTGGCAGCTGAGGCCACCAGCTTTGTAGAATTGGCCAAAGGTAGTCATCCTTCAAGCCTCCACCTTTTTCATAAAACAAACATATTGGTTTCAATTCCAAAGGTTTTGAGACTAATAGATTTGACTGTGTTTTGCAGACTTTTTGCCAGCGTTGAGATCACTCCTGGGGAACCCTGTCTACATTTTGTACCTCTGCATTACGATTATCCAATTTAATTCTTTAATAGGCATGGTTACATATAAACCAAAATACATAGAGCAGCATTATGGCCAATCAGCATCCCAAGCCAACTTTTTGATGGGTAAGTTTTTTTGAAAACCAATAAATTTATATACAAGGTAGGTAGCTAAATAAGTACCTCATACTTTAAGGCATAAATGGGCAATTCCTTCTTTAGGGATATAGCTAATAGTGGAATTGTAGGATTAGATTAAAATGATAAATATTACATCAAGCAAATGCAGTCAATATATATAAAGGAAAGATGTACGGTATATGACAAATGTATGTGGACAACTGAGAATTACGCATATATTTGGTTTTTCCTTGAACTGTTGACACAAAGTTTGAAGCAAACAGATTTCTAGTATGTCTTTTATATAATGTAGGATTCAGATTTCTGCTTTACTGAAACATAAAGGGTCAAGTTAATGTGAGTCAATTTGCTGGTTAAGTCTTTGCAAACTCTTTGAGCTACTTGTGGTATCTTACTGCTTGATGTTTTGAGCTAAAAATCCTAAATCTAAATACTGTATCAGAAAATTTGGATTTAAACCCCAAAAACTGTAACTTGCTTTATTTTAATGACATCAGCCAAATTATCTGGGTAATGTGATTTTATACTCTCTATCTATCACAGATACAGAGTAAGATATGTTGTTAACTTTTCCTGTAGTTTACTGGCAAACTTGCAACCCTCATCTCAACCCCTGAACACCTTTTTGTCTGACATCATTGTCTTTTCATACTAATGCTCTTGTGGCTAAATACACAAACCAGTCACACCCCAAAATCTATTGTAAATCTAAATATATAATGGGATGTTCAAAATGCATGTAGGTTTAAATGGTTGCATGTCCAAATACTTTCAGCAATATAGTGAATATAAGCATATAAGATGCACATATTAAATCAAATTAAACTTACAAATTACTATTCATTTTTTTCATGTTACAGTTTTTCTCAGTTGCTTTGGAGCATTTGTCAGATCAGAAATTACATTCTCAAAACTCCTTGTTCAACCTCCATGTCATGTAGCCACTTGTGTACATCATAAAAACAATTTGTGTTGCATTGAACAAATTGCAAATGCTTTTGTACATTCAATTTAATAGATTGTGTACAATTGTCTGCTGTTTCCTACATTATCATTTGTTTATGGCATGTTGGTCAAAATATTTTATACTAGTTTTACCTAAATAGTTCTAACCCCCAAAACATTCATTCATTTTGTATAAGTCATTGAATGCAAAATGGTTAAACCAATTGTCATAGTCTGTCAACCTTAAATTTTTATTAAAGTTATTTTTGGTAAATGTTTCTTGAATTGATGAATTGTGCAGATGAATCTTGAATGTCACTAATGAAGGGGAGTGTACAGAATCAGATCGACCAATGATCAACTAGTTCTCTAAAATAAGTCAAAGGTGAATCTCATGAACCTTCAATTGGAAAGTGTATACAAAACATTCTAAACAATGTAAACAAACAATTCTAAAAATGTATGAACAACCAAGAAATAAAAAAACACTTGTACTGTACAGTAAAAGTGTGAATCCTGTCCAGTCTCTTGCAAGCAATATAAATCAAATATGCAATCAAAAAAAAAAAATTGGGCTGTTTGTACACATTATTTTGAGAAATGCACTTACTGGTTTGCAAATATTAAGGATGATTCGAGAAACGTTTCAAAGCAGCTGAGAAAAACTGTAATACTGAGTTACATTGGTTATTTAACATGGATTAATGGCACTTTAATAAAAGAATCTGAAAGATTCTGAATCTGTAGGCCCTGAGCACTGGATTGAGGTGTTGTTCTAAAATAAATAATTTAACAATTTAAAAAAGACATTGATCAGACATTGAAGCTCTCTAAAAGTGGTGTCCTAACACAAAGATCTGCTCAGGGGGAGGCCCGTTCACAAGAAAGGGTGGATAACATGAATGTTGCATTTGACTTTTACTACTTGCATTTTGCACCAAATTTATCTAGATGAACTTTAACTTGGAAATGTGATTAAAAATGGATTATAATTGTTTATTCTTGATATAACTGTTGCTTGTTGCATATGGAGAAAACTAGAAAATGTTTCCTAAATCACAACTCAGTGGTATCATGTAATTTGCAGTGTGCACCTCAACAGTGTCACATAATCAATCTACATCTGATACTTCTTCTTCTTTCGGCTGCTCCCATTACGGGTCACCACAGCGGATGAGCTGTCTCCATACCCACCTGTACTCTACATCTGCGTCTTTTAACTATCTGTATGTCTTCCTTCACCACATCCATAAACCTCCTCTTTGGCCTTCCTCTTTTCCTCCTTCCTGGTGGCTCCATCCTCAGCATTTTTCTACCAATATACCTCATGTCCCTCCTCTGCACATGTCCAAACCATCTCAAATGCGCCTCCTTCAGGTTTTGTTCAGATGCAGCTTAGCAAAAAGTCATGCTGTTATATTATAGGGCCTTGATCCAAGCCAGTCTTTCCTGATAGTTATATTCATTCTGCCTTTTTCTGATTGTCTCTGTTGATGTCCATTTTGATAAATAACTGAGAATGAATGACAAGGAAACTGGCCAATATAATCAGTGCACTGTATTGCACTATTTTAGCACTTTTGAGCTATAATGTACAGTGCACTACTTATTATTGGGCAGTTTTCTTGTCATGGTATAAAGCAGTGTGGAATATAGTTTGTCTGTTATATTATTATATATTATTATTATTATTATTATTATTATTTCTGGTGTCCTCTGGAACACTGTTGTTTAGGGGTGATATCAGAAAACTCTTCCAATAGCTGAGCTGTAAGTAAATGACTGCTCTCTAAGGATCGAAGTGTTGAATGTTAGTCATGTTAGTTAATAATTATATTGAAAAACAGAAAAATGTTCAAAGATGTAGAAAAAAACTGTATAAATATTTGTGCTGGTACATTTGTCAATGCTGCATTCTTAAAAGTGTGCTGCTCCATTGCAAGAGGGCAAGAGCTTATTTTCACAGTTACTGTCTTTCAGATTCACGCATGTCTTGAAAAGTAACAGTAGAGGAGCGGCAACAACAAAAGTCTGAATTACTGAAAAAAATTAAAGAATGCAGCGCAGAATGAACCAACAGCTTGGCTCATCTAATTATCTAAATAATGTCATCATGATTATATATCAGGACAAGCTGTGTTACTTTGGAAGTTTAAGAACTCTGTAGGTTCGTTCCAGAGAACTGAGATAGCAATGGAAAAGCTGGACAGACTAAAGGATAAATGTCCTGCAGTAATAATAAATGTCCAATGACATTGTGGGGAACAGGAAATGTAGGAAATCACTATAATCAAATCATAAAATACAATAATTACTAAAAAAAAAAATACATGTAGTTAGGAGCCATTGAGTATAAAACTATGCTCTATATAAAAAACTAATGTAAAATTATAATACTTGTATATCAGTTAGTATTGATAGATTACTACCCTCTTTAGATAGATTATAGATAGATTTGATAGATTACTACCCCCTTCATCAGTACACTGCAGTATATTGTTGACCCTGATCATGCTTATGGACCATATGTACATACCTTTGGTAATTGGGAACTAGTGCTTTGAACTAAACTTACATAATGATGGTTTGGCTTTCAGGAATGATCAACATCCCAGCTGTTGCCTTAGGAATGTTTTCAGGGGGAGTGCTTATGAAGAAGTTCAAGCTGGGCATTATGGGAGCCGCCAAGTTTGCACTGGGAACATCTCTACTGGGCTACTTCCTCTCTCTTTTCTTCTTTGCTTTAGGTTGTGAGAATGCCAAAGTGGCTGGTATTACTGTGTCATATGATGGGTATGTAATTAATTTCTTTAAAAACACTTAGCCAAGCTAGCACAAAGTCATAGCTGTATATGTCACATGGTTCACTGTGTTTACAGCCCAATACATAATTATTCACATCACAATATGCTTAAACATGTTTCAGTAGAATATTCAGTAATTAATGTGTATTTAATGTATATTATGCATAATTGTTTTCCTGTGTTAGCAGAACAGACCGAATATCTCCATCTGTTATATTGTATATAAACTATTCCAAAATTTATTTATTAATTCTATTATATTAGATTAGATTAGATTAGATTTGATTTTGATTTTAATCGATTCAACATTATTGTCATTGTGCAGAGTACAAGTACAGGGCCAATGAAATGCAGTTAACATCTAACCAGAAGTGCAAATAGCATTGTATATAAATAAATCCAATAGAAATTTATACAGTAGATATGAAATATACAATTAACGTATTATGGGAGAGCATAGGTGCAATATATAATACAATACCCCAAGGGGGCTGAATCAAATATAGTACATATTTTTTTATTAGACCGTAGCTATCATTTAGATTCTGGCTGTAACATAAGTGATAATATTTGCACCAGACAGTAAACAAGAACTTGTTTACCAAAGAACAGTGTATAAATGTTGTTGTGTGCATTGTGTTAGAAGACTTTATTTAGTATTTCTGGAAAGTGTCTCATCTTTGGACAAAAGACTTTCTTAGACAATCTATATTTATTTAGTTTCCTTCAGTTGTTCCTTTAAACCCATTGTATAAAATATGCTGAGGGATAATTGCAAAAATACACTGAACAAAGCACAACCAATAACAATCCAGGTTTGGACAAAGTGCTACCAGATGCAGTGTATTTAAGATAATAAACTATTATTGTGTATGTGTATTTGCTGAACAGGATAGAGAATGTCTCCATTGAGGAGCGCTCACTATTTGTGAGCTGTAATGCAGACTGTTTGTGCTCTGAAACTAAATGGGACCCAGTGTGTGGTGATAACGGTCTCACATATGTCTCTGCGTGTCTTGCTGGGTGCCGGATGTCTCGTGGCTCTGGCATAGACATGGTAAGCAGGGTTTGTTGGAATAAATCAAATCACCACTTCACTCTTGCATGAATGTAAAATTACAGTTTTTAAAGTATTATTTAGAGAAATGCAAAATAATCCTATCTTTATAATATTATACTGTAATAACATTGTGATAATAGAATTTTAAAACAGCTTAATTCTCTCACACAACACAAAATATAATGCATGAATAAAATCAGTGTAAACTGACTACTAAATCTGAACTGAAAATATTAAATTTTTCCAATTGATTCCAAGCAAGGCAACACATTTTTTACTTTTCTTAAAAGGAACACATTATTTTAATTGTTTCTTTCATTGTAGGTCTGTGTTTGATTATAAAATGCAAGGTATCCTATATTACTATCTCTTTCACTCAACATTGTTTAGGATATCTATAGTTCCAAATACTATTAAAACGTTTTAAAGTAATGGGCTGCATGCACTATAGCTATGATACATTTCTGTTTTTGGTCATCACAGGAAGATATATGGTTCTGTAATATAATTGTAAAACCTGTTTCATATACAATACTGAAGTTTTATTACACTAATTATGTGTCCAGACATATGAGCAGTGCAGCTGTGTGGCAGGGGGAAATCTTACTGCCAGTGTGGGGCAGTGCAGACACAGGGAGAGCTGCCAACAAGTATTCCCCTATTTCTTGGCTTTGTCTGTCATTACTTCCTTTATCATCTCTCTGGGTGGAACACCAGGATACATGCTATTAATCAGGTAAATTAAAGTTCTGATTTATGATTTATCATCTAATTAATAATTAATCTATGAATACATTAAATCTCTCAAAACAACAAACAGCTTAATTCAAAATAGTCAGAAAAAAAGGCAGTAATAAAAAATATAAAAAAAAAAAAAAAAAAAAAAAAAAAAAATACATACATATATATATATATATATATATATATATATATAC
>JAAIIK010000017.1:245257-259673 GCA_014706435.1 Silurus glanis | reverse complement strand
TGTGTGTGTGTGTGTGTGTGTGTGTGTGTGTGTGTGTGTGTTTGTTTCAGCTCATCAAACTAATTAAAATATTAGTAAAAGATAACACAAGTGAACACGACATGCAGTTTTTAAATGAAGGTTTTTATTATTGAGGGAAAACAAAATCTAAAACTACATGGCCCTGTGTGAAAAAGTGTTTGCCCCCCTGTTAAAATTGTGGTTTATCACAAGTTAAATTTCTCTCGCCACACCCAGGCCTGATTACTGCCACACCTGTTCACAATCAATAAATCTCTTAAATAGGACCTGCCCCACAAAGTGAAGTAGACCAAAAGATCCTCAAAAGCTAGACATCGTGCCGAGTTAGTCATCAATTAGATCTATCAGTCTGAAAAAGGTTATAAAGCCATTTCTAAAGCTTTGGGACTCCAGCGAACCACAGTGAGAGCCATTATTTACAAATGGCAAAAACATGGAACAGTGGAGAACCTTCCCAGGGGTGGCCGGCGGACCAAAATTACCCCAAGAGCACAGCGACGACTCATTCAAGAGGTCACAAAAGACCCCACAACAACATCCAAAGAACTGCAGGCCTCACTTGCCTCAGTTAAGGTCCGTGTTCATGACTCCACTATAAGACAGAGACTGGGCAAAAAATGGTCTGCATGGCAGAGTTCGAAGACGAAAACCACTGCTGAGCAAAAAGAACATAAAGGTTCGTCTCAGTTTTGCCAGAAAACATCTTAATGATCCCCAAGACTTTTGAGAAAATACTCTGTGGACCGACAAGACAACAGTGAAACTTTTTGGAAGGTTTGTGTTCCATTACATCTGGCATTAAAGTAACACAGCATTTCAGAAAAAGAACATCATAGCAACAGTAAAATATGGTGGTGGTAGTGTGATGGTCTGGGGCTGTTTTGCTGCTTCATGCTGCTTCATGCTCGAAAACCCTCCAATGTGTCTGAATTACAACAATACTGCATAGATGAGTGACCAAAATTCCTCCACAGCGCTGAAACAGACTCACTGCAAGTTATCACAAACGCTTGATTGCAGTTGTTGCTGCTAAGGGTGTCCCAAACAGTTATTAGGGTTGGGGGACAAACACGTTTAAATTTTTTTTTAATTAGTTTGATGATCTAAAACATTAAAGTGTGACAAAGATGAAAAAAGAAAAGAAATCAGTACGTGTGTATGTATGCTTTCATTTTCCCCTGATAAGTGAGCTCATCACATTTTGCATATATTGTATTTTCCGGACTATAAGCCGCTACTTTTTTCCCACGCTTTGTGAACCCCGTGGCTTAAACAATGAAGCGGCTAATTTATGGATTTTTCCTGGGTTTTTCCCAGTTTCACAAGCTTCAAGCCAATAAACTGAGCCCCATAACATTAGACCAATGAAATTGCGAATGGGTTCAGGTGAACCAGTGAAACTCTTTATATTAAATCAGATGCGCTCCCACTGAATCGGGCCGCACCACATCATAAATATGGATGAGGTTCCTCTGACGTTTGACCTCGGACTGTCTACAGGAAATGCGAATCATTCGTCACGCTGAAAACAACCGGGCATGAAAAAACGCACTTCACCTGTGTTCTGAGCTGCACGGCATCGGGAGAAAAGCTTCACCGATGGTGATTTTTAAACGCATGACGATGCCAAAAGATACACTCGAGAGAGAAATTGTTGTGAAAGGAATGAGGAAGACAGTGAACAATGACTTTCTTGGTAGGCTACTGTTTAGATACAAGCCGTGTAACAGACACTGTCTTTCGTTAAAGCCTGTGTAAAGTTCATTAGTTTCAATGTAGGAACCTGCGGCTAATAGACAGGTGCGGCTTATTTATGTTCAAAATAAAAATCTTTGTCAAATTCAGAGGGTGCGGCTTATATTTGGGTGCGCTTAATAGTCCGGAAATTACGGTAAATATTTCTCTGCACGTGACGTCTGTCAGTGTTACATACAGTGTTGTTTTCCGCTTAAATAATCGAGTGTACAAATGCATAAACGTGATGAAATTTTGGAAAAGCTTATTTTTGAAAATGGAAATGTTTAAATATGAAGATGTGACTGTTTTCCAGTTGATTTTGTTAAACTTCATACTTTATTACAAAGTTAGTGCTTTTAGTAGCTTATAGCTATGTGCATCTTCATAACAGAGTCTGATTCTATTCACATTTCGATGCATAGCCAACATTACGATACGTTAAAGATACATACGAAGCAGCAACCGAAGCAATGCGATACGATTCTCCCCATTACGATATGATTTCCGTTTAATTCAACACAATGCGATTCAATGCAGTAGATGCAATGAAAAAAATATGATGCTATGACGTTTAATATGGTACTGATAGTTCACTTTTATTTCTTTTTTTCAGACAGACAGCAAATCATCAATTTACTTAAGTCCTTGCTGCCCTTAACGCACGGCCATTTTACAAACAGGGATTTGTAGTGCAAGAAAAAGAGAGAAAAAAAATTAAAGGGAAACAGTCGTTCTTGTTTTGTCTCCAGGAAGCTGCAGCTCTGCCTCTGCCATGTTAATCTGAATCTGTATTCTATGTGACTTTCAGGACACGCCTGAAGTGCTCCATAGTGCTGTGATACGTCTTATTCATGTAGCAGCGCTCTCTCTCTCTCTCGCTCTCATTTACAATCTCTCTCTTACTGTCTCTCTCACACACTTTCTCTTTTCCTCAGCTCTGTACACAGGGCGATGCCAGCCAAGTGATCGGTCCTTTGACAGAAGGTCAGAGGAGAAATGTAGCAGTGGTTAATTCACTTTATCACCTGCAGCAGTCTGTGACTAAAGTGAGCGCGCACACACACACACACACACACACACACACACACACACACACACACACAAACAGAACAAAAAGATCTATCATTAGCTGTGATAAATTTCCTTGAATGTGATGGGGATGGTTTTAGGAAGTGTAAAATGTTTACAGTTCAAATGTTGATTAATTGATGAAGAGAAAAATGCTGCTGAAGACAATCATGTTCAAAACATATTGACTGTGTTACTAACAAACGCTCTCTCTCTCTCTCTCTCTCTCTCTCTCTCTGTGCGTTCAGGTAATATCCACACTTCCTTCTTTCCCTCCAGATGCAGAGCAAGTACTTACGTCATCTTTAGAGGTAACACACACATAAAACCTGTATTTTAGTCTGTAATTATTTATATTATTTGACAAATACCAAAAAAAACACAGAGGTCTAAACTCTGAACAGTAGGTAAGAAGATGCAGTTTCCTGCTAGTTTTATTTGTATCTCAACTGTAATCAACATGACTTAATTTAAACATTCATCAGTGAGCTGTACAATGTTCATGTTCATTTATGCTTTGTAAAAAAACATTTCATTTTCACACAGTAACGTCTAATAAATTCTCTTCAATCTTAGAAGTTGTAAAAAAGAATAAAAAAAAGCAAGACTTAAAATGTGATCCTTTAAGTGTAGACAAGGTGACCATCATTTTTTTTTTTTTTTTTTTTTTTTAAATTTATTTCATTTTTTTTTTACTACATGGCTCAAACAATATAGGAAACACTTTTATCCCACATTGACTCTCAATTAACAAAATAAATTTTTTTTTAAAGTCTCTTCTGTTGCCAGATTTTGAGTATTTATGAAGAAAAGCAATAGAAGACTAGTTTAAGCTTAAGTAAAAATGGCTGGAATTAAATGTAAAAATTCATGTATTCAGTTTATTGTAATATCAGTCATGTTTTTGTTCATTGTTTTGTTTCACACATTTATACTTTCATTACATCGTTATTTGTGTGGTTTCTCAGGCAGTTCAGGCTCTAATGGACAGTGCAGTCCAGCCGCTGTTAATGTCTGTTACAGACTCTGTGGAAGCCATTCTCCTCACCATGCACCAGGAAGACTTCTCTGGGTAAATCACCCAAACACCACCCTTCACAATACCATCCTCCTGTCATTCCTTTCATCTTCCTTTCATGCAGTCAGTCATGAAACCATGATATCAGTTTTGAAAGGCATTGTAGTGAGTACAAGGTTGGATGTCAGAGTTACAGACTTTCAGCTCTGTTTATTTGTGAAGGCCATTCAAGGTCAAAGTTTTTCACCATTTCAAATGGACCTTTTATCAGTTTATACACTAAAATTAATCAAAAACTAAGATGCAGTTCACTCATCTAAATTATATTAACATTATTTTAATTATAAAAACATTTTAAAACTAAACAGAATAAGATATTTGGTTACTTGTAGTGAGGAAGCCTTGATTTATTTATTTATTTTATTTATTTTTTTTTTTTCTCTTCATATTTTCAAACCTTTACATTATCACTGGTCATCTGATGCACATGTTTACTATAACTTCCACTTTACCACACACAAAGGATTATATGTTTTATTATACATTATATATGTTCAATATGTACCCATGGTTGTGTGTTTGTCTTTCAAGTCCTCTCTTAGCTGGAGAGAAGCCGGACATGCCCTGCTCTCTGTATATGCGAGAGCTGCAAGGTTTCATATCCCGGGTGATGAATGATTACTTCTGCTACTTGCAGTCAGTGGACTTCCTTTATGACCGAACAGACGCTATCGCTCAACGTGCCATCACGCTATTCGTGCGCCATGCCTGCCTTCTGCGGCCCCTCAGCGAGGGAGGCAAGATGAGACTGGCAGCAGACTTTGCCCAGGTGAGGAAGGTGAAAAGGAGAAGAATTTAAATGTTCAGACTTCAGTCTAAGCGCAGTTAGTAAAGGTTCTGCACTTCCATCAGCAAATAAGATATGATGTAATTAGGTTCAGTGTTTTTAGTATTAGTTTTTCCTAATAGTGATGCTTGATGTCTGTCTTGGATTGTCAAGTTTATTTCTATAGCGCTTTTCACAACAGACATTGTCTCAAAGCAGCTTTACAGAATTTAACAGTTAAGGTGAAGTTTATGACTGATCAGGTTTTTAATATCTGCTCTTGTTTCACATAGCTAAAACCATAATTTCCTTATGTCTCACATCAGCAGTGTAATCAGCCTCACAGATCTGCTGCTTGCCGGATTTTTATTCTCTGTAAACTCTAAAGACTGTTATGTGTAAAAATAAATACTCAATCCAGTCCACCTGGAGCTAAAAACCGTTCAAAACTACTGAGATCAAATTCTTTCTATATTACTTTGTCCCTGGCATCTTCAGGGTCACTCAAACCACATCCTACCTTATTGATTAGTATTTAAGTGATATTTATTCATGCATAAAATCTTCATTGAGACATAAATCTGTATCCTCACTAAATGTGTATCACTTGGCAAGATCTCTCCAGATTTCCAAGATCTATAACAGATAAGTAGAATCTTATTCTCATAAAAGCTTAAACTCAATGTTAAACTTAAAAGAGCAATGTTATTGTGGATTTGATGAAGCTAATGTAACTAGCTTATTGGGTAGAATGGTCATTTTTATAATATTTTACATCCGAGTATCAATGCAATAGAGAAGCAAACGCTGACATTTTTACAACTAATTTATTAAAAACGACATTTTAATTTTTAGCAAAACTAGCAACTTATTTACTTTTATTTAAGTATAATTTTGTCTGAATATTTCTACTGTTCATTTTTTTTTTTAAATCTAGACATACTATCTTTAGTTTAACTTTCATGCTTTTTCAATTCTCTGTACAGGATTTTTGCATCCTCTCACACTGAGCAGTGTGTGTTCTCTGTTTGCTTGAGTAATGGGCTTCACGAAGCCAAGTATAAGATAAAGGCTTAAAGGCAAACTTTCTCCAGCGGTTTTTGTTGTTTGAGTAGGAAATTAAATTTCAGTTTAAGTCAATGCCACTCAATTGCTGGTCCTAGATACAAACAGGATCCTATGTGCAAATCCACAGTTTGTCTTTTTTAGACATTTTGTGAAACACACACACACACACACACACACACACACACACACAAATTGTACTGAATATTGTCACAAGCTGTGTTTTCATCTTTCGTGTGTGTGTGTGTGTGTGTGTGTGTGTGTGTGTGTGTCAGATGGAACTGGCTGTGGCTCCACTTTGCAGACGGATATCAGACCTGGGAAAAGCATATCGCTTGCTGCGCTCTTTTAGGTGAGTGTGTGTGAGAGACAGTAAATCCTGTGAGAGAAAACGTGTGAGATGCAGTAAATAGTGATTTAGTAATGTAAGATTAATGGAGGTCATGAAAATATCCTGTTTCCTCACCAAAAGATACAGTTTAAGTTACATTTGTTACGCAAATGATTTAGCATCGCCTCTTAAACTCACAATATTTAAATAGAACATAAAATATTGTCACAGGGAGTTTTTCTTCACCAGCACTTCTGACTCTCTCATGAGTTATAAACTTATATTTAGGGATGAATTAAAAATGTATATTCTCTATTCATCTGTTTATTTTTGTGAAGCTGATTTGTAAGAAATGTCCACTTGTAAAAGCACTAAGCAAAAATACATTTTAATTTGAGATGTAATTAATGACCGAGATTTTCTGTCCATTTACTTGACTTCTCTAAAAATTGTAAATGTCGATTTAGTTCAACTGATTTATATTTACATTCTTTAATTTTTGCATATTGGTCTTTTACCTCAAAATACCTCAAAATACCATATTTTTTCATCCCTTAAAAAATGATTGCTGACCAAACCTGCAACACCTTCACGTTTATTTCTATACACTGAAAATATGCTAAAGTGACATTAAGTACTGTCATGATATGCAAAAATTCACTGATCTTCGGAAGCCCTTCTTCACTATTTGATTAACCAGTAATTATAATAACTATTAGAATAAAAAATAAAACATCTGAGGTATAAACCCTTAATCACTGATCTGGTATGCCTGCTGTGAATACAGGTCTTTCATCAGTGTTAAAGATTAAAATCAAGTGTACCAGCAGGGACACAGAGCAGTTATAGAAGTATGTGACACAAATAAATTGTATGTATAATTTGAATGCACGCATGTCTCAAGGTGTTACTTTATTATAATTGTATATTATTTGGATTGTAAAACACCGTTGCACTACATCATAATTTACATTTATGCCATTTGGCAGGTGCCCTTATCCAGAGGACTTACAATTATCATTGCAATCATTCATACAACTGAGCAGTTGAGGGTTAAGGGCCTTGCTCAAGGGCCCAGCTGTGGCAGCTAAGTTGTGGTGGGATTTAAACTCACGTCCTTCTGATCAGACGTCCAACTTCTTAACCACTGAGCTACCTCTTCTCCATGTTTAATGATTTTTGTCAACATTAATTGGCCATGGTCTTAAAAAAAGTGCTAAACATAACTTAAACGTTTAATAAGTAAATATATGATGTGTGTGTGTGTGTGTGTGTGTGTGTGTGTGTGTGTGTGTGTGTGTTCCAGGCCTCTTCTTTTTCAGACTAGTGAGCTCATTGCCAGCAGTCAGGCTGTGGGTGATTTGATTCCCTATAGTACCATATTGCACTTCCTGTTTTCTCGTGCTCCAGCAGAACTTAAATCTCCTCACCAGGTACAGAATTACTTTATAAATTAGTGTGCGTATGCGTGTGGTGTTTTTTTTTTCTTCTTCTTCATTAATTTACACTCCATAATAACAAAAAAACTATTTCAGAAATGTCTGTTAATTATTTTTAATAAAAAATCCTGAAATATTACATGTACATAAGTATTCACACTCTTTACTAAGTACTTAGTTGAAGCACATTTGGCAACAACTGCCAACAAATTTGAGTCTTTTTAGGTATGATGCAAAAAGCTTTGCACACCTGGATTGGGGAATTTTCTGCTATTCTTCATGGCAAATCCTCTGAAGCTCAGTCAGGTTGGATGGATACAGCCACATTCAGGTCTGTTCGGTAGGGTTTAAGTCAAGTCTCTGGCTGAGCCAATTGTCTCTAAGCCACTCCTGTATTGTCTTGGCGGTGTGCTTAGGGTTGTTATCATGTAGGAAGATGAATCTTCGGGCCAGACTGAGGTCCTGAGGGCTGTGGTCCTGAGTCCTTCAGGTGCCTGTTGGCAAACTCCAAGTGGGATTCCATGGATTTTGCCCTTTCCACAGGTAGACTCCAGTCACCATGTGTTACAGAGATGTTTCTCCAATCAAGAGAAATGGCAGGCACCTGAGCTGATTTTCAAATGTTGTTAAAGGGTGTAAATACTTATGTACGTGATATTTCATCAAATTTTTATTTTACACAACGCTGAGGATATTTAAAGACAGTATATTTAATGCTTCTTCACACAGAGAGCAGAGTGGTCTATAGCGAGGTACTCTCAGTGGCTTGATGACCATCCCTCTGAAAAGGATCGCCTTGTTCTCATCAGGTAATCGAGTCATTAGAACATGCCATAAGTATTCATGACCAAGCTGGCCATCTTAACCTTCTCGACTGA
Source organism: Silurus glanis (assembly GCA_014706435.1). Lineage (NCBI taxonomy): Eukaryota > Metazoa > Chordata > Actinopteri > Siluriformes > Siluridae > Silurus > Silurus glanis. Next base: position 251,290 of record JAAIIK010000017.1, on the reverse strand, counting down.
CACAATCATACACTTTATAATACCGACATGCATGTTGCTTTGGCAGTAAAAATTGCATTTTTCATGCCTATAAATAACATCAAGTTGAATTAAGAGAAATAGGAGAAAAAAAGGTGAGAAAGATAGAACATTATAAACAAATGAAAGAGAGAAGCCGGTGAAAAATTCTCCTTTTATATCACCTCAACAATAATAAAACTATAATGTACATTCAGTGCCATCCAGTAACGCTGGGTTCCTTTCTGGGTCTGGTTCATTTCAAATTGAATTATTACTGCTTGAACCCTGAGTTTCAGGGTTTAGAGGGTAGAGTTTTACTGAAACTGACAATCTGTACTTCATCACTGTTCAGCTTTAAGCTCTTCTTCTCTGATATTTCCTGGTCTGTTGTGTTTTCTGGTCTTATCATGAAGCTCCAGGGACAGCTTTTATATATGATGCCTGGTAAATGTTTGGTGTTTCATAGTAATGTTTTACATTAAAAGGAAAAGTTTATAGCAGAATTTTAGTACAGTTGGATTATTAGTTATATTAATAATTATTAACATGGCTTTTCTGTCTTAAGAGCAACTGAATTATATTGTTTTAAAAATATAATATTTTCTTTTAGTGTGGAAAGTAGTATGAAATTAAGAACATGACTGTGAATGTGAATCTCTTTCTCCTCATGTCCAGGGGAGCTCTGGAGGCCTATGTGCAGTCTGTTAAATCCAGACAGGGAAAGAACTTTGCACCGGTGTATCCCATCATGCTCCAGCTCCTGCAGAAGGCCACCAGTGGGTTGGCAGAGAGATGAAAGACCAAGGATCATCCAGATTAATGCTATCCCTCTTTTATTGACTCGTTCTTTAAGAAATCTTAAAAAAAAAAATTTCTTTCATAAGGTGTGAGGTTTTATGAAGTGTATATATAATTATTTAAAAAACACTGATTATGGAGTAATGTTGAATTATTATGAATTATATATGTTTGGCAAGTTTTTTTTTCTTCGGGATTAATGTACTTTCAGAACACACTACTGTAGCAGGGTGTTGGGATGCTGATTAAAGTGAGCTTTTAATCACAGTCAGAATCTATGGGTCTTACTTGGATAAACACAGAAACCAAAATCACACACAAGGACACAAAAAATTGAATGTCTATAGAAAAAATCATTGTGCCTTTTGTAAAAAAAAGTTAGTTTGAAACTATGAGTTACTTTAGGTTAAATTCAGGTACCTCGTTTTATTTGGAAAACTATGACATGGTGAACTTGCACGTAAAAAACCTACATTATACTGAATTTACATCATACTTATACATCATATAATTAATACTGAATTTCATTCTTAAAAAGTTAAACGTTTAAAAGTCCGGTTTTAAGTGTAAACCATTCGGTCAATAAATATTTAAGATCTGAATTTTACAGAAATCTGTACAATAATAATATATTCACAGGAATCATCTGGTGAAGTAACAGTGGTAAAGATTCACCAGTCTTGACTTTTAAAGCCAGTTTATAGCTACCTGTTTCTGTTAAATTATGAGAAACAACCATCAGTGCTCCCAAAACCACCAACTAATCTTTCAACTAGTCATTTCTCTCTCATCATCTTTACTGATGACTTGCTCATTATATAAAAGTTTGAGTGGGGGCAAAACTCAATCATAAAAGGGGTCAAAATGAAATACTGGATCAAAGTGGGGAGCCAAACACTGTAAAGATTTAATGAACACCAAGCCAGACAGGATACAGAATAAAGTATGAAAATAAAACAGTAAGTAAAAGCAGTACATTCTGCTCTTCTGCACATTTGCATGGAGATGAGGCAGGGTTTCAGAGATGAAGTGTAGAAACTGTGTAGTACCCACCAATTCTGACTTTGGCAGTTATAATAAAAATGTATCACTTCAGGGACTGGATTTAATGGATGCTGGTAGTGGCCGGGGAGCCTTGAGTTGGACTATAATTTTATATCCTAAACCTATGTATTTCTGTAAACTTGCTTTATGATCTCATGATAAATAAATCAAATTGAACTCTGAACTTAGAAAAGCCTAGAAAATGGCCTCCTCCAAGATTAGCACTTTCCAAGTTTACTTTAGTCATTGCTAGAGACTCAAAGCACTTTTGTACGTCGCTCTGGACAAGGGTGTCTGCTAAATGCCATAAATGTAAGATGGAAGTGCTGATGATGTGGAATGCAGTGAGTTATCTTCCTTTACATTAAGTGTGGTCACAATATCTCTGGTTTGCATAACTGCTAGTAAGGTTTATTCATCAGATTGTATTGTAGCTAGGAAGAGACAATGTCATGAAAGTTAAAGTCTGGGCAGCCAGTCCAGTAGCTCTCTTCACTATATGATAGGGTTTAAAACTGAAAGGGTAAAACCCAGGCTGGGTTTAAATATGAGCAGAAATTCTGTACTCATGAGCTTAAACACGTGTTAAAAAAAGATTAAGGAAAAAGAAATCTGACACAAATAACCTACATTACTTGGTTAATTTGCTGCAAAGTTACTAACTAACTGGTTTATTTTGTCTTTAGGTTCAATTTCTTGTCTGATGAGATGAAATTCTCCTCTAATCAAGTCTCCAGATATCACTCATTTTGTGTTTGTTGTTGATGAGGCTCAATATGTTTAGCGAAGCAGCACAATCCCATGATGCTCTTATCACACCACATCACTGTGGATATGATGGTGTTCTTGGGATCACACACACATACACACACACACAACCCTTTTGCCACAAATATGACAATCCAAATTACTGCCACGGTCATATTTATTAAACCTGAGCAGAATATCTTGTTCCGAGAGTTTAGATTTATCCACACACACACACACACACACACACACACACACACACACATCTCTATGCATCGTTATATCAGAGGAATTTGCATTACATATAGGAAAGATGATGATTGAAGTGCAGGTCATTGTTTATTGTTTTTCATGTGATTGATTTTCCTGATGCTTTTAGATCGTCCTGCATCTTCTCTCATACCTTCATTACCATTAGTCTGAGAGCATGTTGTGAAATCTTATGTGGTCAAGGGATGATTAGTTACATGAAATTACCACCTGCATATTGCTGAATTTGCATTGATGGACATGTTTACGGACTTTACTGTAGCTCTGTGCCTTTTTTCATTTGAGTGTTGTTTAATGTTGTACCTGAGGAGCAGTAATGTCTTTCATAGTGACACTAGAGGTAATGAATAATAATAATAATAATAATAATAATAATAGCAGTATAATTCTAAGTATAATCTTAGTAAGAGCCAAGTCAGTGTGTGTAAATAAAGATGAACTTGACAAAAGTTTGTGGATATTTATTTCTCTTCACTGTATATGGGACTGTATGTGCAGGTCTCAATGAGATTATTTAAATTGTAAAAGGAATAAAAAGGAGCATTCAGCCCTGCTGGGAAAGATCATTATAAAGCTGAAGACTTTATAGACCTTCTTATGAATTCACAAACAGCTTATTTATTCATTTAACTTTTGTGTCAGAATAAAGGCACTATAGCAATATAGCTCTTTAATTCTCATGAATTTTATAACATTGGAAAAACATACCTACACAAATTACATTACAATTGTACAAATCAAAGACACCACATTTCACTGTTTTACTCTCATTCAAGAAAATCTGTCTTTTTTATATAAATATCCCTGTTTAAATCAGACCTCTCCTCAAAATGATCTCAAAGTAATCCATAACTACAGGCTCTGTGCGGATTCTTTACTTTCTGTTCACACATATTTGTTCATTTTGTCTTGTGGACATCCTAGGGGTCACACTTCATGATTTCTCGGAGGCAGACGGTTGCGTAGCAGGACGCATTCAAGTTAAAAGTCATTGCCAGGTGAGTTCTGTGTTCAGGTTTCTGCTCAGTGTCCTGTGTGTCTTCATTAGTGTGTAGGCTATAGGAGACATTACGAGGGTAAGACAGTAGAGGGCGATAGCAACCCGGGACGTTGAGCTTGAGTGAGGGAATTCTGAATCTACACGAGCTGAGACCGTCCTGTTCCAGTCTTTCCCGATACCATGAGCCGACCGTGTTCTCCGGGTACTTCACACTGTTGCCTGGCATTGGTAGGACAACCTGAACAACAGACATACAAGACAACTATATGACCCCCAAAATTAAAAAAAGTAAAACCTTTCACGAGTACTTTATCTTGAACTTATTTTTAGCAATGATTTAAAAAGAAAAAGAAAATGTTCCGTAACACACATCCTCCTTTTGCATCATAAAATGAAATATAGTGTAAAAGAGATGTACTGCTGTACCTGATCTAGTGAAAACATACTCTCAAGCTCTTCTGCAGAGGTCACAACATGGACCTGAAGGACACAGAAATGAGAGCACAAAGGCTGGTATCTGAAATCACACACCTATACTAATCTTCGGTTACTACCTAAACTATTCTAAAATCATCTTAGATTTTACTGGAGTTAGAAGTCTCTCACCTGTGATGCATGGGTTTCTTCTTTTTGGCTTTCTCTGCAGGCATCAACTACAACCAGGTCTCCCTGTACAGGTCTGGGTCCCAGAGTCTGCAGTCGAAAACATGCTGCTTCATTCCACAAACGACTGCAGTAGGCATGGAGGTAAAAGACCCTCATGCTGTGTGGAAGGCTGAGCCAAGCCTGAACGCCACCCTCAGGGCCATTGCCATATCGGTGAAGAGCCCGCAACATCATCCTCTCTCTGGCCTTATGGAGAGGCATCAGAGCCAGGCTTTCTTTGGCATTCCCTGAAGAAGATGCCCACATTTCCACAGTAGATCCTCAATTTTTTCACAAACCACAGAGGAGAGTGAACTGATTCTCTTACCTTACACGGAGCAGCCATAACATTAAAACCACAAACAGGTCAAGGGAATAAAATTGCACTTGTAAAGAGTGTGATTTATTTGTCAGCAAGTTAACAGCCAGTTCTTGAACTTAAGGTGTTGGAAGCAGGAAAAATGGGCAAGTGTGCAGACTAAATTGTCTAGGCAACTGGGTCAGAGCATCTTTATAACAGCAGGTCTTGTGGTAGTATACAGGGTTTAGTAACTACCAAAGGTGCTCTAAGTCATGGGCTTTTAATGCTCATCGAAATGCATGGGGATGGAAGGCCTGTCTAGTCTGATCCCACTATAGAGCTACTCTTGCACAAACTGCTGAGAAAGTTCATGCTGGTTCTGTCAGGACTACAAACAGTGCATAAAAGCATTCTGCATACAGAGCTGCTCAGCTGTCAGGGGCCCATTCTAACCCCTGTATGCCACCCAAAGCTCTTACAATGTATACTATGTGAGCATCAGAACTGGACCATGGAGTATAGGAAGAAGGAGGCCTTGACTGACCAATTTTCTTTTCTTTTACACCATATCAACGTCCGTGTGCAGCGCTTACCTGGGGAAGGCATAAGATGCACTATGGCAAGAATATGAGCCAGCGGAGACAATGTGATGCTCTGCAAAGTCACGGAATGGCAGTGGCCTTTTTCAGCAGGATAATGCTCAGTGTCTATCCACACTGCAATAAACTGTTCAGGATAGTTTAAGAAAATGACAAGGCTTTGACTCTGCCCACAAATTCCTCAGATCTTTATCTGATCGAGTGTCTGTGTGACATGCTGGACAAACAAGTCTAATCCATTGAGGTCCCACCTTAAAACATACAGTACAGGACATAAAGGTTCTGCTGCGAAGATCTTAGTGCCAGGTAGTGCCACGCTTAGAGAGTTCGTGTGGAGTCCAGACTTCAACAGTATGACAATATATCAGGCAGGTGGTTTTAATGTTTTGCCTGATTGATGTAAATAAGTATAGATGCACTGTCCCCTAAACATTTCATGAAAAATGTAAGTAGACCAATAACTCATTAATTAACCTCTCAAGGTTTCACCCGTTCACTCATTAGGGACAAGCTTACAATTATAAAGATCTTAAATCTTTATTACCGCATTATCTGTGAACAGCTTACATCTGCTTTGAGACAATGTTCATTGTTAAAAGTGCTATAAGAAATATATATATATATATATA
>JAAIIK010000017.1:218085-236444 GCA_014706435.1 Silurus glanis | reverse complement strand
TACATTCATATGATGTGAAGTCCAGTTACCAGCGTGACACTAAAATGTAGTACCCATTTTAGTGTCACGCTGGTAACTGGACTTCACATCATATGAATGTAAGCAACCACCATATAGAACACAAACAGAGCAAAGATGGTGATGATCAGGTAGTAGTACTGGCTACCTTTTACTGAAGTACATGTCAGAGACCAAACTTATTTACTTTAACTGGAGTGAAAAAGTGTAGTCAGGATTTCAACTTTTACCAGAGTATTTTAAAACATGAGTATCTGTACTTCTACTTGAGTGAAGGATGTGTGTACTTTTGCCACCTCTGCTGTGCTGTAATGTACATGTGACAAGTAAAAGCCCCCTTTACACTTTACCTTTATCCTCATATCTGTACACTAAACAAGCTCAATGAAACATGGCGTGTTGAGATTAGAGTGGAAGAACTTGATTGTCCTGCCCAGAGCCTAAACCTGATAAACATTTTGGGATAAACTGGAACACCAGACCTCCTCATCCAACACCAGTGTCTAATCTCTAATGCTCTTGTAGCTGAATAAACTCTACTCTCCACAATCCTGCCCCAAAATCACGTGGAAACCTTCCCAGAAGATTAATACTTATAGGGGAAGCATACAGCATAGGGGAAATAAATCTTGAATGTCATGTACAACATATACATATGAGTGATGGTTGGAGTGCACATACTTTCGGCCATGTTGGTGTATATGTGTTGTCGGAAGTCGCCCTACGATCGGAACTATTTGAGCACTTCTTTGTGTTCGTACGGAATGTTTTGAATGTGCGCCCAATCTGTGCACATAATAGTGTTGAAGTTTCCCAGGCAGCTGGGATTTTAATTCATGTTTTGTTAGTTAATACAACTCTGGATTATCGACGGTTTTATTTACATGGAACTGTAGCAACAAGAGTAAGCAGTTAGGACCGCGTTTCTCCCTAGAGCTGAATGTTTCTCCGCTGCGGTTGTGTTTCGGTGTGATCATGGTTAGCCGGAGCTTTCACTAGCGTGGGGCCTTCCGGCTGGGAGAGTGGATTTTTGCATCAGACGCATCGGACTGGAGGTGATCAGACTTCATGCACACCTTTCAAGTGCAAGTTCAGCTTTCACACAAAACCGCATTCAGAGAGAAGCGTTATGTTGCTCAGATTCTGTTCAAGATGTCGTTAAAACAACCATCTGCCTACATGTGCAAACATTTGTTAACATCTGTAAACTTATGCAAACGTTTCACAACCACAGCTAGCGATTCTTCAGTCACGTGATTCGTATTTCAGTTAAAGTGGAGATAGTAAAGAAATCTATAACCTGTAAATATTTGATAGCTATTTACTAGATTAATGATAATCATAGTGGATAAAGGACAGATATTCGGACATGACATTTAATTTGTTTCGCTATTAAAGTATATCTGAGCCAAGTAAAAAGTAATATTTATATAATAAAACATTATAGAAAACTTATTCTCTTCCTGTTGATGCTTTTTCTTCATCAATCAGTTTATTCATTCATTTTTCATTCATTCTCTGTGAGCACTGATCTCCCAGGAACCATGAGCATGATGAAAGGGAATGGGGCAGATCAGCTCAGTTAGTCCACCCACTGCCACATAACCAGGGTGAAAACATGCAGAACTCCAGACAGAATCTCAGGATTAAATGTCTGAGATTTAAGGCAGCATTGCTATTTTTCTGCATGCTACATGGAATCAGTAAACTACAGCTATATTTCTTACCTGCTATGAACTGACACTTAATACTGCATGCTGATGTGTACAGGTCTTCAGCCAGTGAACACCAGCACGATGATGATGTTCTCAGTCTCTCACAAGACAGTGTTTGTGGTGGATCACTGTCCCTACATGGCTGAGTCCAGTAGGCAGCAGATTGAGTGTGACATGTTGACCAAAGGTCGCGCGCAGGGCATGATCCCACTAGCTCCTGTTTCGAAATCCCTCTGGACTTGTGCTGTAGAGTGCTCCATGGAGTACTGCCGCATCCTCTACGACATATACCCTGCTAAAAAACTCGTAAGATGTTAAAATAATTCAGTTTGTTTTTCCTGTTGTGTCTTTTGATTGTTTTGTTTTTTTTATATCGTCTGCTGCTTTTACAGGTAAACTACATTGTTAGCGATTCAGAATGTCACATTTTAAATACGTGGAGAGAAGAAGACCAGAGTGTTCAAGAGGTAAAGCAAAAGGCTCAACTTGCTCCTAACCTTGTGTATGTATATGTGTGTGTGTGTGTGTGTGTGTGTGTGTGTGTATATGTATGTATGTATGTATATATATATATATATATATATATATATATATATATATATATATACACACACAATTAAACTGAAAAAAAAAATACAAGAGTGATTATCACAAATGATGCCATAAACTTAATATGAAGTGGTGTAATGAGATGATGTTCTGTCCATATCATGCAGCTCTAATGTTGTCTGTTTGTAGTTAATGACGGCACTGGCAGCTGTGGGACCACCCAACCCTCACGAGGATCCAGAATGCTGCAGTATTTTACATGGACTGGTGGCAGCAGTCGAGTCACTTTGTAAGATAACTGGGTACCAGCATGAGGCGCGCACCTCTCTCACAGACGTGGAACATAGAGTCTCAAACAGGGGGCGAATCATCTGCCTTACTAATGCAAAAAGGTAAACAAATCCATGAACCGAAGAGACTTTTTTTCTTATTGAAGAAAAGTATCCTCATTATTCACTGTATGAGAGACACCTGTGCACCTAATCAGTCAGTCATGTGGCAGCAGCACAATGCCAAGTCTCAGTTCACATTAAACATCAGTATGAAGATAAAGTGTGATCTCTGTGACTTGGCATGGATGTTCGTGCCAGACAGGAAGGTTTGAGTTTTTCAGAAACTGGATTTTTTTTTTACACTCAAGTCTGTGGTGTTTACACAGAGTGGTGCAAAAACAAAAAACATTACCAGGGACGTTTGATGGACATATACCTGAAATATTTTTTAAACAGGCAAAAAACAGCAAACTGAGAATAAACATAAATTCCACATACATTTTAAAAAAGTAAATAAGGAATAAGATATTTTTTCCTCAAAAAGGCCTGTTTGGGGAATCTTACGATGACTATTGATGCCAAATAAAAAGAAAAATTATTTACATTTTTGTGCAGCATTTTAACGTCCGTATGATACATTGGGACACTGCCAGGATGTACCATCTCCTGCCGTGTGAGATGCCTTACTCTCACCAGCAGTCTACAGAGTTATGTGGTCTTAGAGCACAGATTTTTTTTTTTACTTTTGCACGTGCCCATTGCCAAATACATATATACTATAAAGTTTATACATTATGGTACTGTAAATTGCTCTGTTTTGCTAAAATATGTTCTATTTTTTTTATTTTTTATTATTAACAAATTACAGTATACTACCCCCATACTGATCTCCATTGTTTAAGACTCTCAGGTAGGCTAGGTCATGTCTCAACTTACGATATTTTCATGTTAAGTTGGTCTCATTGTAACGCATCTCCATCGTAAGTCGGGGACTACCTGTAGTTTAAATAGTTTTAGTGTGAATGCCTACTGTAAGGAGATCCAACATTATCCTAAAGAAGCCATAGCGAGCCTAACCAGACCAGGAGTCTACATCAGACCTTTAATAATAATAATAATAATAATAATAATAATAATCTTTATTTTATATTGTGACTTTAAAAGTTGTATCCTAAAGCATTTTCCAAGCATAAAAACATCACAGATACGTCACGAAAAAAAAAAAAAAAAAAATTAATCACCTTAACCCTATCCTGAAAAAGTAAATTTTAAGAGCAAATTTCAAGATTCTGCGTGTCTAATCTCAATGGGGAGAGAATTCCAAAGTTTTGGCGCGTAGAAACAAAAAGCCAGATCACCCATAGTAAGTAAATGGTAGGAGGAACAACTTAAAGACCAGAATCAGAGGAGATCTTGCCTTGGAGTGTAGACAGTTAAATGTGGTGACAAGTAATGAGGTGCCATACAATGCACCTTATTGGTTAGCATAAGAATTTTTTAAATAAGTACTAAATCTAACAGCGAGCTGATGCAATGTCTCCAAAACAGCAGAAATCTGCTCACCAGACCTGGTCTTTGTCAGAATCCTTCTAGCCGAATTTTGAACAACCTGCAATTTGTTTAAAGTAGATTTTGAAACCACAACAAGCAAAGCATTACAGTAATCAAGGTGTAAAAAACAAAACAAAATTATTGATACAATTTTCAGCAACTGAAAAAGATAACATGGGGCTCAACCTTGCAATGTTGCTGATTTGAAAAAAAATTTTTTAACTGTATTCTGAATATGAGAGTCGAATGTTAAGATTTTGTCAAAAGTCATCCCCCAAATTTTTTCTCTTTTAACTGAAACTCCAAACCGTAGCTTTTCACTTTTAAGTTTTACAAGTGAAATATGGCATTGCTGTACAGATCATTGTGGGTGTCTATGAGCTTGTTTATATGTAATACCATGAAGGGTCAGTGCTGCATATACGCTGGAGTTTCCTCACCCTCTGCAGCACTCATGTAGTAAGAAGGATGAGCAAGTAGGCAGAAATTTGGTGAAATAGAATCCAGTGTGTATTAAAATGATGTTAAAAGATTAGAGTGAGAGATTAGAGAAACTAATTAATCATTTGTGTGTCTTTTCTTCAGTGACACACATGTACGGATGCTAGAAGACTGTGTGCTAGAAACTATCCAGGAACAGAACAAGCTCGCTGCTGGATCTGACAGGTGTGTGGTGCATCAAAACACTGCATTCAAAAGTGTTGAATTAAGTAGTCAAATACATCAGCATGAAATCCTGTTTCTGTTTTAAGAATGTTGGATTGTAAGCAGATGAAAATTTGTACATTCAGCTGTAATGTGTATTTTTTTCGCAGACTTATGCCTATTCAGCAGTGTGAGCTGGTGCTGGTCCATTTATACCCACAAGGAGACGACACCTTGGTCTCAGACCGGCCAAAGAAGGAGGTGAGTCATCTTGTGAATTTAATTATTTAATTTAATTTTTTCCACTTAATTTTTTTTTTTTTAGAGAGACAGTCTAGTATCTGCCTTCAAAGCTTATTGTGGTTTTATAATTTACCATTAATAGATTTTCTTATCTTTATCAGAGTCAAATTCCCAGTAATGGTATAAACGATTGTCTCTCATAGTTGAACTGTAATGTTTATTAGATGACATCTGTGCTAAGCAGTGAAGTGCACAGTGTACGTGCTGGGAGGCATCTAGCCTCTAAACTCAATGTGCTAGTGCAGCTGCACTTTGACTTGGCATCAACCACCATCACCAACATCCCCATGAAGGTAAGATCACCACCTCCTACCTGAGGATTTAAAACACTTCACGTTCCTCCAGAAAAAAATGCTGTAGTCATCACAATTTTTTTAGCCACACTGGCTCATTCATTAGTTATAAACTTTGAGTTTCTTTTACAGATAATTGGTTTAAACTAAAAGAGTAGTTCAGTGATTTCAGTACGAGCAAAATAATCTCCAATCAATACATTTTTATTTGTAGAGCGTTTTTACAAATGAATATTGTCTCAAAGCAGCTTTACACAGATAATGCAGTGATAAAGAATGAATAAGATGTTCTTTATGTGTAAGTTTGTCCCTGATGAGAGAGCCAGTGGTGACTGACTGTGGCAAGGAAAATACAGTAGTATACAGCACACACCCTCGTCTAATTACACACACACTTGTTTTCAATAAAGACATATGGATTAAATATAGAGAAATAATGACACAACCCCAATCTGGAATCATCTCGGATCATTGCCTCATTTTACAAGTCTTTTTCATATTGTATGCACTGTGACAAGTTTTATTGTAAATATCCCAGATGTTTATTATTTTGTGATAAGTAAACTCTGATATTTTAGTGTGTAGAGAACAATATAATCATGACAGTAGACATCTAACAATCTTTTAGTTCGATCAAAATTATTTATTTATATTTATTTAGTTTGATTAATGATTTATTATATTTGTTTCAAAGTTATCAGGCTAGATGTTTTCTTTTTGGATGAATACCACCAGAAGCAATCAAACCTCTTAACCACCTGTACCCAAAGCCTTCAGACTAGCAGTTATCAGACCACAGGCTGAAAACTGTCATAGTAAAGTTATTCATAAACATGATATTATGTTCTGCTGCTATGCCCAGGACACACAGCAAAGCCTGATGAAGCTTAGGCAAGTGTAAAGGACATTAAAGGATATTAGGATTTGGACTGCAATTAATATGAACAGTGGTTTTAGGACTACAATCACTATGAGTGGACATTTGGTGCCACCGAGTTTAGGATGGGTTTACTTTTGAGTCTGAATTCTCTCAAGGTTCCTTCTTACCGTCAGGGAGTTTCTCCTTGCCATTGTCACCACTGGATCGCTCATTAGGGATAAACTTTTTGAGATATTTGAGATAAACTGCTTTGGGACTATGTCCATTGTTAAAAGCGCTATACAAACAAAATTGAATTGAATACACTAAAAGCCAGCGAGTGGCAACAACAATTACACCTATTCTCCTGCTTAGTGTGATTAATGACCCCAGTCTTTCACTTTAATAATTCTGAAATAATAAACATCAGTACATGATGTACAAAAACTAGTTCTTCATACTTCTATCTTTAAGTATTATACTACCGTGCTGTTTAGTGTTCAAGCTTCACTTTATCCAGAAGGCAGCAGTCAGACCCAGAATGTTTGATCACATCACCTGATCTGATCCACACTGCATTGATTCCCAGTAAATATTACACTGATTATAGACAACATGTAGTGAACTATAAAGCCCAGGAGTCTGTAGTTTACATGAGTGACTGGTCTTTCTTAGAAAAGTCACTACCTAGAAAAACTAATTCTTCATACCACTATGTGTTAATATTATACTACCTTGAATTATGATCAAAAGTTTGATCAAAAGTCCTTCTTGGTCTATTAATAACATAATTGAATATGTGACCGATGGGTATATATATGTTTATTCAGCATATTTAAATAATTTGATCAAGTCCATATGTACGATTACTTAGTGATTGTCTGATGACAGAAGATCATCGCCTTTAGTTTGGATTCAGTTTTCTCAGGTTACTTAAAATTTGATGAATTATGAAACTTTGACTTTGCTGGTTGTGCTGTCATTAGATTGATATTAGATTAGTAACAATAGATTTGACAATATATGTGTTGTAACAATAGATTTGACTTACTTTTCAATGATTGGGAAATTCTAGCGGTATTTTTGGTAGATGTTCCAGAAGTATTGCAAGGATCATTTTTCCATGAGAGTTTGTATAAGTGTAAGCAGGTTTTTCCCCATAACAAGAGGAAGCATTGTATGTGATCTGTATGTATTGTCTTAGTTGGTTGATTTGGCTTGAATTCTGCCATTCCAGAGCCTGAAAAAATATAAAAAAAACTAATGTGGCCACAAAGTGAAATTTTAATTGAAACTAAGCCAAGCTAAAACCTTAAAAGCTAGAGGCTTTCAGAAAAAGGGTATTCATATGCAACCCAAGCTAGAAGAACCCATCCACTGTATACCATGTGTTTAGAATATATATTTAGAGTTTGCAGTTTATTGTACTATATATTTAGTTTTTTTACTAATTCATCTACACAAAATAATCAATAAAAGTAAATATTGTACGTTTAGACATGTTTACAGATGTTTTTTTGGTAAGTATTCAGTTTCTGGCGCTCTGGTGAATCTTTTTTCCCACGTCAGTAGAAAACCTAAGCCATGTAGTATAATAAACTCTTAGTAGACATTCACAATCAATTTGTGTCAAAATATAGATCTGGTAATAGATATAAAATGACTTCCGAAGCTCGGCATGTACAGGAGCACAATGTTTTTTTAATTATAGGAGTTTGAAAGCACACTTAAACTGGGCTAAGTTGGGCTTCAGAGTTCTTTACAGGAATGTGAGAACTTCTCAGAAGGACTAGATGGAATCCACTCCGGATTTAAAAGTATATCGCAGGCTCTGGTTCTCTGGTCTGGCCTCACTGAACTCTCAGCAATACAGAAGTAGTTGCAGGTACTTGTTATCAGCTAGCTATATTGATTGAGAAACAGGTCAGAACGGAGTGAAGAATGAATGCAGTGACATACAGAGTGAGGTCATCGAAGAAATTACCTCATCTCCCTGACCAAGGCCCTTCAAGCCAAGTTTAGTGGCTGGTGTGCAGATTGATGGCCAAAAATATCTATTAAAAAAAGTGTGGAAAAACTGCCTTTTTTATATTTTATTATTAAAATATTATTTTTATAGATTTTTATATCCCATTCATGCAGCAATATCTAGCTTTAAGAAAAACATATAGGAGACACCATGGATTTGAGAAATGTGTGGTTCAGCCTCAGTGCCTGGCTACAGCTTTTAAATGTTTTTAAAACCAGTCAGCAAGAGGCTCCCAAATGTATTCTAATACCTTTTTGTTTTAAAATCTGAACCTTTACTGTTTTCATGTGTCTGTTTTTCAGCTTTGTTATGACTGCTGTTTTCATGGTGTATTTTTTGTTTGTTTTACTAGCCTACATTAAATGTCTGTGTTCAGGTCAGTACTCTAAAGCTTCCAGAGCTAATCTCAGAACCCCAGGATGCATGCCTCCCTCAGTCATCTAGCTTCTATCTAGATAAAGTCATAAAGACATTTCCAAATAATGACTTCTGCCAGAAATAGGAAGAGTGGGAGGAAAGTTGAGCCTCACATTGTTCCTTTTAAATTTTATTCCATTTGGCAAATTTTCTAGTTACGTATTAGAGGTTGGAAATTGAGTCCTACCCATCATGTCTAATGTGAGTGATTGTGAGTGATTGTGTTAATTGGCATGTTCTCCAGTGCGTAACACCTCTCCTCTAATTCAAACCCAATATAGTAAAGGACCATTATAATTATTAGGTTATTAGGCATTTAAAATAGTTTCAAAATAGTTTACATTTTCAATTATAAAATTGTGTTACAGTTTTAGAAACATGTTTTGGTTCCTAAAACTATGACGTGTATTTTTTAGACTTGGGGTATTTGTCTTAATTTTAAATTTTGCACCAGATTTCAGCATGAGTGATGAAGTTTGACTTCTCAGTGAAATCTGGAAATGAGAACGTGTCAAGTTAGAGAAAGGATACAGAAATTTTCCAAACATTACAAGGTTAAAAGATTTTTATTATTGAAGAAAGGCATATTTTAGTTAATGAGCAACAGTTGTGAGTGTCAGTCTGTAGTCATGTGATCAATGGGATGCTGGATGAAAACGGAAGCTCTTTCTAAATGCTCACCTCATGATCACCTTATAGGTGATATTTTCCCCAGATACAATGTAGTTCTCTTGTTCCTTGTGCTGTGTGGAGTTATAGTCTGTTCTCTTTTCTTTTCTTGTCTTTTCTTGTCTTCTCTCTCGCTCTCTCTCTCTCTCTCGCTCTCTCTCTCTCTCTCTCTCTCTCCTACTCAGGGGTGTAATGGAAAACAGATAGAAGTCAGTATGATAGTGTTGTCCTGATACAGTCAGCCTTTAGCTTGATCCAAAAAGAGTTGTGAAGATGAATTGGAGTAAATTCTACACACTGGACTTCGCAGTAAGTGAAGTTTACATATGACAGTGTGTCAGTCATTGAGACAAACAGCAGATTTTACTTGGTGTTTATTGAATTGGTCTGCTCACGAGAGAACACCATGTAAGAAATGGAGTGTAAAACCAGAAAACTTGTACAGAATGCAGTGTATTAGTTCATGTGTCTTTTGTTTGCTAAAAACACTTGATATTTTCAAGCAGTTACGGATTGTGATAAATGTTGTTAATGTTACATTGCAGTTAATGACCTTGTATTTAGTTAAACTTAGCATATCTACTGATTGAAGTTGATTGAAATACTGCAAGTAAATATGTTATGGTATTAAGTACTTTATAGAGTCAGTGTCTTCATGTAGCAGGTGAAATGGCATTAGCCTTAATTAATATTTAGTAGTATGTTAGCATATAGAAGCATGGAGATGTTTAGATGGCAGTGGAGTTTTTAACCAGATTGTTTAACAAGATTCTGGAAGGTGAGAGGATGCCTGAGGAATGGAGAAGGAGTGTGCTGGTACCGATCTTTAAGCATAAGGGAGATGTTCAGACCTGCAGTAACTACAGGGGAATTAAGTTGATCAGTCACACCATGAAGTTATGGGAAAGAGTAGTGGAAGCCAGGATGAGAGAAGAGGTGACCATCTGTGAGCAACAGTATGGTTTCATGCTGAGGAAGAGCACCACAGATGCCTTATTTGCTTTGAGGATGTTGATGGAGAAGTATAGAGAAGGACAGAAGGAATTGCATTGTGTATTTGTGGATTTAGAGAAAGCGTACGACAGAGTGCCGAGAGAGGAGTTGTGGTATTGTATGAGGAAGTCAGGTGTGTCAGAGAAGTATGTGAGGGTGGTGCAGGACATGTATGAGGACAGTGTGACAGCAGTGAAGTGTACAGTAGGAACGACAGACTGGTTCAGGGTGAGGGTTGGACTACATCAAGGATCGGCCCTGAGCCCTTTCCTGTTTGCAGTGGTGATGGACAGGTTGATGGACGAGGTCAGACAGGAGTCTCCCTGGACTATGATGTTTGCGGATGATATTGTGATTTGTGGTGAGAGTAGAGAGCAGGTTGAGAAGAGCCTGGAGAGGTGGAGATATGCGCTGGAGAGAAGGGGAATGAAAGTCAGTAGGAGTAAGACAGAGTACATGTGTGTGAATGAGAGGGAGGGCAGTGGAGTGGTGCGGTTGCAGGGAGAAGAGGTAGAGAAGGTGGAGGAGTTCAGGTACCTGGGGTCAACAGTGCAAAGTAATAGAGAGTGTGTTAGAGAAGTAAAGAAAAGAGTGCAGGCAGGGTGGAGTGGGTAGAGAAGAGTGACAGGAGTGATTTGTGATAGAAGGGTATCTGCAAGAATGAAAGGGAAAGTTTATAGGACTGTGGTGAGACCTGCGATGTTGTATGGATTAGAGACAGTGCTCAACAGCATTGAGTAGAAGACAGGAGGTGGAGCTGGAGGTAGCAGAGCTGAAGATGTTAAGGTTTTCGTTGGGAGTGACGAGGATGGACAAGATTAGAAATGAGTTTATTAGAGGGACAGCACATGTAGGATGTTTTGGTGACAAGGTGAGGGAGGCAAGATTGAGATGGTTTGGACATGTGCAGAGGAGGGACATGAGTTATATTGGTAGGAGAATGCTGAGGATGGAGCCACCAGGTAGGAGGAAAAGAGGAAGGCCAAGGAGGAGGTTCATGGATGTGGTGAGGGAAGACAGCGTGCTGAGGTGGTTGTTTGTGGGGTAGCCTCTGTTGGTCCTAAAACGAGGACACTACTAGAGTATGGGATTGAACTTTTTATTAGTGAGCAGTCTGATAGACGTATTGAACTGAAACTCTGATAATCACCACATTATCTGTGTAAAGCTCATCTGTGTAATGTTCATGGTTACAAGCGCTATACAAATAAAAATGAATTGAATTGAATATGGAAAAAATGATGCACAGTTTCATTACACCCCACTCTCTTTTTCTCTCTCTTTCTCTGTCTCATTTTCTTGCTCTCTCTGGTGAAGCTTAACTATTTTTGTGTTTGTGTGCCCTGCCATAATAAGGAGGAGCAGCATGCTAACACATCTGCCAACTATGATGTAGAGCTTCTACACCATCGAGATGCTCATCTGGAGTTCAAGAATAGTATGTACCAACCTTTTACATTTCTTTTTACATGTGGTCAGTAAGAACGCAGGAAAATCCTGGGATGTAGTAGTAGATATCCTCTCCAAAAGTACTGGAATGGTTAGGATTTGGGTTTGAGATCAAATTTGAATGATAATATGGATCTAAGTTTCAGCTTCCATTTAATAAAACTTACTCGTGTTGAACAATTTAAACTAACCCTTAATGTGTTTGTATATTTCTGGCTTGTAATAATTGCATCAAACCAGTGACCCACTGACATCACCAAACATTCTTATTTTGTGATATTTTCCAGTCTTGTAGCATAGGTTTCACTGAGTTTCTACTTTCCGTCTCCTCTTCAGATGGTGAAATGCAGCTGGTTAATGTTTGCTGATTGACTTGTCCAGTCTAAAACCTTTTATTATGTGTTTCTTTCTAATTAGATTGGGTGCATTTCTGTAGACTTCTTAATTCATTCTGAAGCTTCATCATTAATTCCATCTTCCATAAAAATGAGTCCGTTCCAGAAGCAGCTGTGCGAGCTCATACCATGAGAATATCATGAATGGATCATGAGCAGATTCTTTTTTACTTCACACTTTAGTAGAGGTTCATCTTGGTTTTAACAATTTTGTGGCTCATTTCTGCTCTTGAAGTCTGGATTATGATATCATCATTCCTGCCGTGTGGAGGTTGTTAGAGATGACACTAATCTGTCTGTTTTTTCTTCACAGCTTTCATAATGTTTCTGTTGTCAACTGCTGCTGTTTTCTCTGACTGAGTTGTTGCATGTCTGTTAATATATCAGTGGTTTCTAACTTCTTCTGGCATTTTAAAATGTAGTGCTTGTGCCATGTTTTCTCAGCCTTAATTTGACTTTCGTTTCCCCCTTAAATAGATCTTTCTGTTGGTTTATCCTATCGCCTGAGAAACCCAGGAGATGAAATTTTGTTAGATTGATTTAAATGTTTAAACAAGAAATAACTCTGGACATACCTTGAGTAACAAGAAACAACTGTCAGTCACATGTTTCTATATTTTTGTTCACATAAGTGGAATCAGACAAAAGATGCCATGTTCAAAGATTTTTTTACACGTCTAGAAGCTGAAATTCTGATCTTTCATCTTGTATTATTTGGTTTTTTTTCTTCAAACCCAAATGTCAAGTCAATGATAGAATTGGCCTTGTTGTTCCAGTGTATTTAAGGAAACTGGTTATAAATCCTTCTGCATGTGACCTTAACTGGACCCTCACTGTAAGACATCAGGTCTGGGAGGATGAGCTCTGGCGCTCTTTGTGATTTGATTAGATTATCAATTCAATTAGTTTATTACAATTAGTTCAACACTGTTACACAGATTTATAGTAATTTTTATAGTATTATTGATATTATTATATATGAATCAAATTTTGTTTTAATAGTATTAAAGATAAAGGAGTTGTTGATTTACCCAGTCATCCCATTTACAATCTTCTCATGATGATGTTTATCTGCATTATAATTTTTCTTTTATAATATTGGCATAAATTATGATATACAAATAGCAGTACTAAACTGTAAATACAGACCAATACCTAACCAATATTTGTGATTGTTGTCATGGTTACAGTCCCCTGTGCATATATGAGGGTAAAATAACGCTCCAGTTGACAACTGGACTAAAACATCTGTGTACAGCAGGGTAGATTGATGGATTAACCTGATTAAGGCCATAATAAAGTTATTTATAAATTATGCAATCGGAGATGGTGGATAATTTTTAAAACTAAATTTGACAGAAAATATTGGTCATTTGAACCTTTGTCTTAGATTATTTTTTATAATTTGAATCCTTTGAGACGTGCTACATGTTTTCCAACATGGGCAGTTCAGAACGCAGGGAGAAACAAAGTGCATATTTTACATTATTTAAATATAATCATTGTGAGGAATCTCTGGTGAGGTCACCGCTTATGATTTATCTAAAAGGAAAATGAGATTTCCTACACTTCCTGCCTCTTCATCTGAGTGCATGTTCAAGATGAGCATTTCCTCTGTAGATACACTTTGAGGGTTGCCATTGCCAACAGCTTCCTTGCCTGGGTGATAGTCACTTGCTTGTTTATCACAGACTGCACAAGAAGTGGGCGTGTCATTAATACTGAACCAATCACAAAGCAATCTGTTTTTAACTTACCGTAAATGGTTTACAGGTCGCTTGCCGTGTCAATGAATCATATATTGCCGCAGTTCACAATATGTTTGATAATAAAAATCAAATCAAATCAAATTTTATTTGTCACATACACATACATACAGAGTACGACATGCAGTGAAATGCTTATTACGACGGTCCGGCATGAGTGAATAGTATGGGGAGAAAAATAATACAAAGAAAAAGAAGACTGATATAGTATAAAAGCTATATTAAATAAAATATAAGAATATATATATATATATATATATATATATATATATATTGTGTGTGTGTGTGTGTGTATATGAAAGAAAAGGATGTATATACAAAAAAATGCTTATGCCAGTAAACAGTAAACAATAGACAATTTAAGGTGGTTTAGATTGTACATAAAGTGTCCGTGTGCGGTATGGTGTGGTGTAAAATGTCCATAAGTGTCCGTGTGCGGAATGGTGTGGTATAAAAAATAAAGTGCACTGTGCTGTGCGAGTCCAGAGTTTAAAGTGTCGTGGTGCAAAAGGTGAGATATGTACCGAGAAGAAGTGTGATGATGGAGAGAGTGGGCCAGTTTTTAGATCCTGGGTGTCTCCTGGTTTAAACTCCAACCCTGAACACAACCCTGGGGAGCTCCAGTGCTGAGGGTGAAGGTGGATAAAGTGTGTTTTCCCACCCGTACGGGTTGTGGTCTGACTGTCAGGAAGTTAGAGATCCATTGACACAGTGGCAGGCTGAGTCCCAGGACCTCCAACTTAGAGGTGAGTGTGGAGGGAATTATGGTGTTAAATGCTGAACTGTAGTCCACAAACAGCATCTTTCTATAATTCCCATTTCTGTGGTCCAGGTGGCTCATCGTCGTGTGAAGGAGATGAGCAATGGCGTCCTCAGTAGAACGTTTCTGACGATATGCAAACTGTAGTGGGTCCAGTGTGTCTGGTAGTGAGGCACTCGAAGCACTTCATCACTACTGAGGTCAAGGCTACAGGGCGGTAGTCGTTAAGGCAGGCGGGCTGGGGTTTCTTCGGGACAGGAACAATGGTGGACTGTTTGAAACATGAGGGGACAACAGACTGTTCCAGTGAGAGGTTGAATATCTCAGTGAACACCGGTGCTAGCTGGTCAGCGCAGGCTTTCAGAACCCGACCTGTGATGCCATCTGGTCCTGCTGCCTTCATGGTATTCACCCTCTTGAATGCTGAATATACTGAATATATAATATACTGAGGCTTTCATGGGCACGGACTCCCTCCAGACTGAACAGTTAGAGACTGTCTGGTTTGTGTGACTGATCCCTCGATATCTTCAAATTCCTCTTCCTTTTCCAGGAGTGGAACCTGATGTGGTATTCTGTTCTGATGTAGCACATCAACCTCAAGATTCTATGTTTTTGTGCATGCTGAAATGGTTTTCTGCTCAAAATGTCAGTAAAAAGTGATTATCTGAGCTCCTAAATCCATTCTGGCAGCTCAAACCAATCTGGCCGTTTTCCTGTGAGCTCTCCTCACAAGGCATTTTCTAGCCACAGAACTGTCGCTCACTCAGTGTTTGGTTTTTACTCCATTCTTTGTAAAGTCAAAAGATTGTTCTGTGTAAAAATCCCAGAAGACTAGCATTTTCTGCAAAACCAGACCATCTGTTAGCATAAACATCTGTGCCATGCCTAAACACACTTTCTGCATCATTCTAAGGTTTGATGTAAACATTAACTGAAGCTGTATCTGTGAGTATTCATCTTTAATCTGTATCTGCATAGTATTCAGCCTTGTATTGTCTTTTTGCAGGTGATATAGGAGGCGGCAGCAAAGAAAGTGGTATAAGAGAAACTATTACACTCAAATGGTGCACGCCGCGAACCAACAGTGTAGGTAAGTGTGTAGCAGGAAAAGTCAAGTTTTTCCGTTGTAAACTGTACTGATATATCTGTATACTGTTTACATTAACACAGGGTTGCTGTATTTTGTTTTCCAGAGCTGCATTACTGCACAGGAGCCTTTCGCATCTCTCCTGTAGATGTTAATAGTAGACCCTCCTCCTGTCTCACTAACTTCCTTTTAAATGGTATGTTTTTAGTTTCTTACTGAGTAATTTTATGAAAGAAAAGACAGTGCAAGTACAAGTTTACAGTACAAGTAAATATGTTCATTATTTAAGAAGGAAACTTGAGAAAAGGACCCAATAAAGGATCTGTAATCTTCTTTCCCCTTTTTTCAGGTCGCTCCGTTCTCTTAGAGCAGCCTCGCAAAGCAGGCTCAAAGGTTATCAGTCACATGTTGAGTTGTCATGGTGGAGAGATTTTCCTGCATATGCTCAATAGCACCCGCTCCACTCTGGAGGATCCTCCTTCCATCAGTGAAGGCTGCGGGGGTCGTGTTACTGACTACCGCATTACTGTAAGTCTTTCATTTCAACCTCATCACAAATCCCATCACTTATAAAGGGAAATATAGACAAGATAACGTAAGTTTGGGGATATTTCCATAGCACTCTTCCTGTTTAGATCCCACAGCATGACACAGGATTGTGTCCCATGCTTTGGCTTTGCTCTTTCTGCAGGATTTTGGAGAGTTTATGAGGGAAAATCGCCTCACCACCTTCCCTCACACTCCAGTGGATGCTGCTGGGAGAGCACCTTTTGAAAGAGCAAAAGCACAGCTGGAGCGTCACACACGCTACTGGCCCATGATTATTTCTCAAACCACTATTTTTAATATGCAGGCAGTGAGTCATGTGTTTTCATTTTAGTTCATTATGTTTATTTTTCCTAAAAGTGGTGATAATACCTAGAACTAGTAGCAGTCGATGGCATGGATCATGTTCCATTAATGAAAGATCTGATTTCTGTTTCACTCTTGTTTTTGCTGCTCAGGTAGTGCCTTTAGCAAACCTGATAGTGAAGGACACTTTGACAGAAGACGACGTTCTTACATGTCAAAAGACTGTGTACAACTTGGTGGATATGGAGAGGAAGAATGACCCTTTACCCATCTCTACAGTGGGCTCCAGGGGCAAAGGGCCCAAACGGTGGGGACCACAAAATTTACTTTTTTATTGCATTACAGATTCATTTAAAGTATCTTACAGTATCTGATCTTAATGTTACTCACTTGTGCATACTGTTTTATAAATGAAGAGACTACATGTATGAAATGGGTATAAATAAGAATAGAGATATCATTTTACTTCTGGACTCAACACAAGCGTTGTGTGTTGTAGGGATGAGCAGTACCGGATAATGTGGAATGAATTGGAGACTCTGGTTAAGATGCATGTTGAAACCAGTGAGAGACATCAGCAAGTTCTTGAGTGCATCAGTGCCTGCAGAAGTAAACCCCAAGAAGAAGAAGAGAGGAAAAAACGAGGAAGGAAAAGAGAGGACAAAGACGATAAAACTGAAAAGAATGGTAAAGAATCTGAGGATAAACAATGGACTCAAGACACTGACAGGTTTGATTTTACAGAAATACTTTGCATGCACTGGGTGCAGTTATTTCTTTATTCTTGTTTCCTTTCATTCTTTCTGTCTATCTATCTTTATAGGGTTGTAATTCGATTAAAATATTTAATTGCAATTAATCACATGATTGTCATCAGTTAACTCGTGATTAATCACATCTTAATTGCACATTTTCATCTGTTCTAAATGTAACTTAAATTAATATTTCTCAAGTCTATAATACTCTAAACATGGGCATGGACAAATTTATGCTTTGTTCAATTGTATGTTTATTATTAGTGAAACTAAACTCAACATAAGTTAAGTTAACCTTGTAAATGTTTTAAGGTAATTATGGTGTTTTAAATTATGTAAATTATCAGGACACCAAACAGAACTTTTGCTATGTTTCCGCACGGACGATTTTAATTGCCGGAAGTGTGCCTAATGGAGGATTTTGGTGCTTGATTTGAGACTTAGCGCATCAGTAATACAATGTTTAGTGATTAAAAATAGTTTTTCAGTGGATTTTTTTTTCTTTTTTAATCTGAGTAAAGAAACGTCGTCGTGAATAAATGTATTGCATTGAAGGTTTTAATTTAAAACCTCTTTTTATATATATTTATTTATTTTATTTATTTATTTATTATATATACATACAGTGGGTACGGAAAGTATTCAGACCCCCTTAAATTCTTCACTCTGTTATATTGCAGCCATTTGCTAAAATAATTTAAGTTAATTTTTCTTCCTCATTAATGTACACACAGCACCCCATATTGACAGAAAAACACAGAATTGTTGACATTGTTGCAGATTTATTAAAAAAGAAAAACTGAAGTATCACATGGTCCTAAGTATTCAGACCCTTTGCTCAGTATTTAGTAGAAGCACCTTTTGATCTAATACAGCCAGGAGTCTTTTTGGGAAAGATGCATCAAGTTTTTCACACCTGGATTTGGGGATCCTCTGCCATTCCTCCTTGCAGATCCTCTCCAGTTCTGTCAGGTTGGAT
>JAAIIK010000017.1:186737-201989 GCA_014706435.1 Silurus glanis | reverse complement strand
ACACACACACACACACACACACACACACACACACACACACACACACACACACACACACACACACAAAAGCAATCCTAGAAGCCGACCATGCGGAACCAAAACATCACCTCTAAACCAAGTCAATAATAAAACAAAAAATATATATTCTAGCTCTGCCATAAACATGTTCTAATATCATGTCATGTAATGCAATACTGCATTAAAGAGAGATAAACCTTTTGTTTAAAAAAAAAAAAATAATAATAAAAACCTAACAAAAACTGATTTATTACACAGATGGGGTCAAACTCCACTCATCCAGAAGGCAAATCTCTCATTTCTGATTTTCAGGACAAACCAAAGTCTATGAATCAGTACTACAATTTTGGATGGCCAGTGTTCATCACATTTCTGGGTTTTATCAGAACACTGAAACATGAACATGGACATTAAATTGAACTTTACACATTCAAACTTTGTTTCAGGTTACTACACGTTTAATGGTTTTATAACGTGATTTTCACTTTGACTGATTTTTGTGTCTGGTTTCCTTCCTTTCCATTCTGTTTCTTTTTCTAAAGCAGTGACATCCAGCACAACAGTTTAACATCAGGTCATACAGAATGTACGAGTAAATGAGGGTCAGAGGGAGAGAAAAAGAAAGCAAGACATTATTTGTGAATCTCCTTGGATTTAAAGGCAAGGGGAAAAAAGGTGCTAACTTTACCTGCTACATTATTGTGTTTATTTAAGGGCTGTTTCTCGACATATTTTAATTCTGATCACTCTGCAGGACCCAAAACATAGCTGATCCCTTGCAAACTCTGATTTAAAAAGAAAATCCTTCAACCTAGTATCTAAAGACCATTATAATTTTTTAGTGTAGTCAAAAAGGACTTACTGAAATTTGTTATAAAGAACATAATGCACACATTAGCTGAAAACACTACAGCTTTTCAGTTCAGCTCTATTAATTAAATAAACATAACTAATGAAGGACGAGCCTTTTATCAGAAGCCAGTCCATGCACACCCTTCAAAACAGGAAACAAGCAAATAATAAAGAAGAAAAGACCACTTTATTTTACTTTTGGCAATAAAATGATGAGGGCTGCATACTCAAGTGTTAAAGTTACTAATCTAGCTTCCTTCAACCTCCTGGGCACAGCAGTCTGACTGCCCCTGGACAGCCTGCACAGTGCTGCCCAACAGCTGACAAGTCAAACATCATATCTTTGTTTTTCAATTAACAGAAAAAGAATCAAAATGGAGAAATAAAATAAATGTAAATAAAACTGTAACTAGCGCTTCAAAATGCAAGAGTCTCTTTAATCCCAATTCTTTTTAATGACTGAAAATCAGGAGTGAACAAAAACAAAGAACAAGTTGAGAAACAATTAAAAGAAAGATAATAATATTCCAACCAAACACGTCCAACCAAACTGACCTACTGAAAACTTTGTTTCTGTCGATTGGACTGTAATTTAGTGTAATCTCAATTACTGTTTGGTGATTATTTAAAGTTGTCTTAGATGGATAAATTGACCCCCTCACACCTGTATAGACAACATAGTCCGGTCTCTTAATGCAGACTGAATAAACAAATGGCGTTGCGTGTGTATGTATGTGTATATATTATATATATGTATATATATATATATATATATATATATTAGTACATTTAGGATGTCCAATTAGTGAACCAGCACAAAGGCAACATTCTAACTACTTGTTGTGCTCAGTGTCAGAGATTGTGCTGCTAAACAATAAATATTTTTGTCATGAATCATGTAGGCTATGGTTCTTCTTTCCCACTGATCCTACAAGTATTGTTCGGATATTAGATAAACATTGTTATGTCCTAATGTCCTCCAACAACAACAATTCGACTCCTTTCTATAACCCATGCAGACACTGCAAACTGAGTGGAATATACATACAGCAGTGTAGAGGACTGTAAATCTGCTGTTAGGGTGACGGTGTGTGTGTGTGTGTGTGTGTGTGTGTGTGTGTGTGTGTGTGTGTACGGTTTAAAGGCGGGGATGTCACATAAAGAGGGTAATCCTTATCAATGGTATAGCCATAAAAATCCAGATTTTTTTAATAATAATAATAATAATAATAATAATAATAATAATAATAATCATAATATAAAAATTGTCTTGTTTAAATATGAGTTTTATAGTTTGCGTCTCATGTTTAGGAAATTATAGTCTCTGGAATAAAGAAGAGGTGTATGTTCACTACAACTCCATATCCTGTGCCTCATCTTCTGAGAAATCCGACATAGAGCTTTCTGATGAAGAGTCACCCGCACCCTCCTCCTGCTCCTTCAAAGCCTCCTCTGTTGCATATTTTTGAATGTATTCTGTATGAAAGGAAAGAAAGACATTAAAACAAGCAGCAAGTTGATAAGATTAAAGAAACTGATGCTGTGTGGGAGTGCTGTGGGTCAGAGCAGCACATCACTATCTAATCCCTCTGGGCTGGTTTCGAGTCAGATCAGTGCCAGCAGAGGTCGCGCCCCAGAGCCTTGAAAATGGATAAAAACCGTCCTGATGCGTCTGTAGACACTGCGTGTGCACCACATGCTCCTAATTTTAGAATGAACAAACTGAGCTCAGCAATCAGCTCATTCAGTTTTCGAGATCGAATGTTCTTAAAATGTGTAATATTTTGCACATTTATTTGAAGGATTTATTTACTTCCAGCGTTAACTTAATAAACGACTGAAAATGTTATTTGTAGAGTGTATGAAGGTAAATGAAGCAGTTTTATGCATTCTTTGATGCAAAAATAAAAACAGAAATGATCCTGAACTGTCCTAAAACTATGCAAAGATGCCTAGATGATTACTTTACTTATACAAGTAAACAAGCAAAAAAGATAAAGTTTAAACTACTCCTTACAGAGAACACGTGTACTAAAACATACATAACCTGAAAGATGAGAGAAAAGATGAGCTCGTCAGGTTACCTATACCCTCAGCCCTAAACTAGAGCTGAAACAATCCTCAAGTAACTCGAGAACAAAAAAATCATTGAGGTAAATTATTTTCCTCGATACTTCGTTTAGTCCATTTACCTACAAACAGAGAATTGTGTTCCCCCGTGGGCCATTATTACTGACGCACCACCCACTAAACTCTGGCAGGTAAACACAGAAGATGCCGCAGAATAAAAAAAATGGAGGAACGGGGAGAAAACAGCGAGGGTTGAGGAGAAGATTCATATGGAAGCCCATTTCCACCACATAAAAAAAAGTTTGCCTAATTCCGATTTTTTTTTCTCCTTTTCTGAATTTTATTTCTCGCAATTCTGACGGCATTGGGCAGCGTCACCCCTTTTGTAGTGCAAGAAAAATGTACACATTGAAAATAAAATGGGCTACAATCAAAATAGAATCGCATGGTATCAAACTGAGCCTCCGACCTCTGAAGAGAACTCTGTCTAACAATCAGCTCTGGAGGAGACGGAACAGGACACATGAAGCAGAGGAGCCTCGTTCATACACCAACAGCTTCAAACTTTAGGCCGACAACATGGTTACCGGTGGATGCACCAGAAATTTTGAATGTTTAAGAGAAATAAAGTCGCAATTGCGAGAAAAAAAAAAATCTGAATTAGCCAAACTTTTTTTTATGAGGAGTAAATGGGTTTCCATAAGATTCAGGCCAAAAAAAAAAAAACGACAGGAACTTGCCAAAGTTTTGGATCATTTCAAACGAAAACAAAGAAAACAACATACAGTGCATTTACTTGTTTGTTTTAGAGTAGTCTAAAATTTATTTTTATATTATATATTTTTATGTATATATTTGTATTGTATATATGTAATATTGTAATTAAATGCACTAAATGGGTTTAGTTTTCACAGATATTCTTGTGTGCAGTTTCAGCAATACAATGTTAATTATTCAAGGAAACAAATAACCTATTTAAATGTACCAATAACAAATAACTTTGGTCTGTTTAGTATTGCTCTTTAATAAGGAAAGGGTACTTCTTATCAGATTATTAGATTAATTGATGTAGAATATGGGATTACTAAAATAATCAATAGCTGCAGCTCTATATTTAAACCCAACATGATTTTGAAAGGTTGTAAAGAGACCAAGAGCAACTTGCAGACTGTAATCATTCACTGGTGTACATCCAGAAAAGAGAGTGAAAGGACCACACCAGGATACTGATCTCGTATTGTTGTGCTATGAGATCTGTGTTTGACCAGGCATAGATTGCTTCTGCCATGTGTTTCATTTCCCCAAATATTAAACTTTGCTTAATGGCTGAAAACTGCAGGGGCTTCCACCATTTCTCTCAATTTCAACTCATCTTAAGGCACAAATATATTGTATGAATTGTTGTTTGTGAAAGTATTTAACACTAAATACCTGATGGTAGAATCATGTTTATTTTCCTCAAAGTTTTGCAAACAATACCACATAATGACAAAGTGAAAAAAGTTTGTTTGAAATCTTTGCAAATTTATAAAAAAAAAAAAAAAAACTGGAAAAAATAAAATAAAATCACACACACACACACACACACACACACACACACACACACACTATATAATATATATATATATAAAACTATTCACAGCCTTTGCTCAATAATCTGTAGACTTGATTACAGCCTCAAGTCTTTTTGAGTTTGATGCTACAAGCTTGGCACCTATTTTTGGGCAGTTTCTCTTATTCTTCTTTGCAGAACCTCTCAAGCTTCATCATGTTGAATGGGGAGTGTCGGTGCACAGCCATTTTCAGATCTCTCCAGAGATGTTCAATCGGGTTCAAGTCTGGGCCACTTGAGGACATTCACAGAGTCACAGCCACTCCTTTGTTATCTTGGCTGTGTGCTTTGGGTCACTGTCCTGTCGGGAGATGAACTGTCATCCCAGGCTGAGGTACAGAGCACTCTGGAGCAGGTTTTCATCAGGGATGTCTCTATTTTACTGCATTCATCTTTTCCTTTATCCTGACTAGTCTCCCAGTTCCTGCAGCTGAAAAACATCCCCACAGCATGATGCTGCCACCACCATGCTTTACTGTAGGGATGCTATTGGCCAGGTGATGAGCGGTGCCTGGTTTCCTCCAGACATGACGCCTGGCATTCAGGCCAAAGAGTTAAATTTTTCTCATGGTCTGAAAGTCCTTCATGTGCCTTTTGGTAAACTCCAGGTGGGCTGTCATGTGTCTTTTACTGAGAAGTGGCTTCCGTCTGGCCACTCTACTATACAGGACTGGTGGAGTGCTGCAGATATGGTTGTTCTTCTGGAAGGAGAAACGCTGGAGCTCTTTTAGTGAGACCATCGGGTTCTTAGTCACCTCCCAGACTAAACCTCCCTTTTTCCCCCGCTCTAGGACGAGTCCTGGTGGTTCCAAACTTCTTAAATTGATGGAGGCCACTTTGCTCATTGGGACTTTCAATGCTGAAGAAATTCTTCTGTATACTTCTTCAGATCTGTGCGTCAATACAATCCTATCTTGCAGGTCATAAACAATTCCTTGGACTTCATGGCTTGGTTTGTGCCCTGACATGCACTGTAACTGTGGGACCTCATATAGACAGGTTTGTGCCTTTCCAAATCATGTCCAAATCAACTGAAATTACCACAGGTGGACTCAAGTTGTAGAAACATCTCAAGGGTGATCAGTGGAAACAGGATGCACCTGAGGTCAATTTAAAGATTCATGGCAAAAGCTGTGAATATTTATGTATGTGTGATTTTTTGTGTTTTTTATTTTTAATAAATTTGCAAAGATTTAAAACAAACTTGTTTCCAGTTGTCATTATGGGGTATTGTTTGTAGAATTTTGAGGAAAATAATGAATTTAATCGATTTTGGAATAAGTCTGTAACAATGTGGAAAATGTGAAGCTCTGAGTTTACTTTCTGGATACACTGTATACTAGAATGCAATATTTCCTAATAGACTGGTTCTTTTCCCCAATATATTTACATTTATTTAATCCACCATTAAAAATTAACAAAATGGACGGAAACGAAAATTATCCTGCCATCATTTTAGCTGTATATCACTGGTTAATCGAACACTTAAAAATTTAAACTTCTGTGCTAATTTGTTTATTGCATGCTATTCATATACTAAAAGGCTATGAATATTGCCTAAAGGTGTAAAACTGTGGGATAATGAAATAGTGGTAAGTCCTCTTTCACACTGTGGCTCACCCTTAATTTTCTGCTTGTACTCTTCTGGCCGGTGTAAGTACATGGCTGCAGCATCTCCATTCAGGGGGTCAATGGGGTTGGGGTATGAAAGGAGCTGTGGCAAAAATGACTCAAATATATTGGTGAGATCTGTAGGGGTTAAAAAAGAACAGACAAAATAAAGTTAGGGGGAGTTAATTATTTGAATATAATACTTCTTCAAATTCCCTACAATTAATGGCTGCCATCTATGTATTTTTTTTTCAATGTTGTTGAATGTAATGGAATTTTCCAGTTCAAAGAAAAACTGAAGACCACCCTAAGATCAGTGTTAATAGACTAATAAATAAACCAATGTGGCAAAGCAGACCACCCACATCACAAATGTGTGATTGATTACATAAATAAGTGGAAAGTTACATTTTGATATAAAACACTGAGAATAAATAATTTGTTTAGTCCATTGAGTCACTGGTTTGATGCAGTTATTAAAAGCTAGAAATGCATCCAAATATGAAGAGTTCCTTGAGTCTGTTCCAATACTTTTGCTCACCTAAAGATTGTGTGGTCTGCCACCAAAACATTAATATTCTAAGCTGTTACACATCTAGATGTAAATATCAGGAATACTGTCATACAGGAATCTTTTAATCTTTTTAAAAAATTAAATAAAAACAATATATTTTCCTTTTTTTTTTATTCCAGCTTAAGATTTAAACATACCATAAAGAGCAGTCCATGTCTGATTGATCACATCTAAGCACACTGTCCCAGATCTGTAATGAAGACAAACAGTTCTACTGTACTACACATCAATCATTTTCATTACATGAGCTGGATAAAACAACTGTTTTGCCCTAAAATATTACAACAGCACAGAAAATAGCTGCATAAAATAATGACATTATTTGGAAAATACGTGTGCCCATGGGCGTAATACCAGCACTGTAATATCTGTATGTCTAAGTCAAGCACAGAAAAAAGTTAATAGATGCATTTACCAACATGTTATAATTTGTAGATCTGAAACTGATGATTATCTGATAATCTATTGGTTATTATTTTATTAGCAGCTAACACTACTGCAGAATTCTTTATTAAAATGAATTAAATACCAAGTCAAATACTGATTATTTATCACAATCTGTTGCACAATGAGGCAATTATAAAGTACTCATGTCAACCACATGAGACACACAGACCATGCAGAGAGACCGCATTCTCAACATCTTATTTTTCTGCACATCTGACCTGACAAATTCGAAATAAAGGTAAAAATTGATATCCTGTGAAACACTGTGGTGGTAAAATAAATTTTCTTCCCATGGGTTGATGGTGAACAGGGTAGTGCCACACCTATTCTGCACTATTATATACTACTAAGTCTAGTGCAGTGTAGAGTAGGATACGGTATGTATAGTATAGTGGAGGATAGGACATATGTCGTATAAAACAGGGTAGTAATGTAAGAAAGGACAGGGTGAGTAGGTACTGAGGGTAGTGTACTGTAGGATAGGATCAGATCAGACAGGACAAGACAGTAATGTAAATGTAGTGCAGTGGTAATATAATGTAGATGTAATGTATTGTGCACTGTATGTATTGTGTAGGATACAGCAGTTTTAGTATAATGTAGTGTATGGGTAGGACAGTATAGGACAGGACAAGGTAGGTGTAGTGTAGGATGTCTAGTTTAGTGTAGCTGTAGTTATAATATAAATGTGAAGTAATGAGAAGTAATGCAATGTAGGTGAATTACATTGCAGTGTAGGGTAGTTTAATGCAGTGTGGGGAGGGTTGCGTTAGGAAGGGCATCCAGCGTAAAAACGTGCCAAATCAAACATGCGGATGATCCGCTGTGGCGACCCCTAATGGGAGAAGCCGAAAGAAAGTATAGTGTGGCATAGTGTACTGTAGTGTGCAGTAGTGGTGTGTAGTGTAATGTAGTGTGCTTTAGTGTATCTTATTGCGTTTTATTGTAGTGTAGTGTAAGTATGCTGAAGTGCGGTTTAGTGTTGGAGTAGTACATCCATGGCCAAAGGTTTTGAGAATAACACAGAGTCTGCTGCTTCAGTGTTTTTAGATCTTTTTATCAGATGTTACTATGGTATACTGAAGAACAACTGCAAGCATTTCATGAGTGTCAAAGGTTTTTTTTGACAATTACATTTTTTTGTTTATGCTTTTTCAAGACCTCTTTAATTCACTCTGACATGCTGCCAATCAACTTCTGGGACACAACCTGACTGATGGCAACTCATTTATGCATAATCAATGCTTTTCAATGAGTTTATCATAATTTGTGGGTTTCTGTTTGTCCCCCCGCCCCTTGAGGATTGACCACAGAGGAATTCAGGTCTGGGGAATTTCTGGCCATGGACCCAAAATTTTGATGTTTAGTTCTGCGAGCGAAGCTTTTTCCTGGTGCCCAAAATAGTCAGAAAGGAGATCTGTCAGAGAAAATGACTTTACCCCAGTCCTCAGCATTCTAATCTCTGTACCTTTTGCAGAATATCAGTTTGCACCCTTCTTTACACCTGGCCATCCTTCAAAAGTCTCTGACTGTGCAGATGCACTCACACCTTCCAGCTGCCATTCCTGAGCAACCTCAGCTGATTAACTTTAGGAGACTGTCCTGCCACTTAATGGACTTTCTTGGGTACCCTGAAGCCTTCTTCACAACAACTGAACCTCGATCCTTGAAGTTCTTGATGATCCGATAAATGGTAGATTTATGTGCAATCTTACTAGCAGCCTGTGAATCCCTTTTTGTGCAAAGCAATGATGACTGCACATTTCCTTGCAGGTAACCATGATTAAGAGAGAAAAAAACAATTATTTCAAGCACAACCATTTGAATGCTTCCAGTCTGTTATTCTAACTCAATCAGCATGACAGAGTGATGTCCAGCCTTGTCCTCATCAACACTCACCTGTGCTAATGAGAGAATCACTGTAACAATGACAACTGTTGCTTTTGTGGCTGAAACGAGTGAAAAGTTTTTTTTGAGGGGGATTAAGTTCATTTTCATGGCAAAGAGGGAGTTTGCAATTAATTGCAACATTCTGAAGTAAATGCAAATGCCAGTCATAAAAACGGAGACAGCAGAATTTGTGAAAATGTATATTTGTGTTATTCTTTAAACTTTTGGCCACAGCTGTACACTGGAATGTGGTGTAGTCTAGTGTAGTGTAGGGGTATTGTGGTGTGGTGGACTTTGGTCATGCTGTTTACTCTGGTGTAACATGACCTGATATTTTCTATTAGATTTAATGTTAATGAAGCCAAGATATCACAAAGTGCTTCATAACACAGCGACATATGTTAAAGTGATAATGGAATTCATGGTCAAAGCAAGTTCTGATTACATTTCACTGATTTTGTCAATAAGTTGTTGCAGCACTAAAAATGTAGCTGTCACTGAAGCCTAGAGGGAGATTTCAGAAAAGTCCTGCCTGCTGAATACTTACAGGTATCTGAGCTTCAGTATTATGAGCACGTATATTACAATACAAATGTAATCTGTGCATTTTTGTTCTTTCCACAACCACAAGCAAACTGCACCATCTACTGTCAGGGAGAGTAAATGCATTTAGGGACTTCAGCTGATATGGATAAAAAGCAGGTACTTATTCTTTCTTTCTCCTTGCATAATACATGTATTAATTTTTTGTTATTTATTCAGTTTTTGAATAATTGTTTTATTCTTAATTACTTTCAAATTGCACACATGATGTGTCACATTGAGGAAATGCAAATCCAAGTCTTATTACACTTCCATCCGCAAATTTTACATCCAAACTCCAACCAAACTACATATATTACCTTCTGACCCAAAAAAGCTTATACCCATATCTCACTATTTCATGGTATTTTACTTCATGTCAAACCACATTTCTTTCCTGCTCTAATCTATTCACACTCCTTCAGTATATTTTTAGCATATTTAAACAATGAGTATTATTAAAATGAAAAGAAAAAAAAACTTTACTTTTTGTAAATTCAAGAACAATTCTCTCCTGTCAGCAAAAACATTTATACAGCAAATACGATTTCAGACACTAACATAAACTGACATGTTTTTGTATTGTTTGCTTATTTACAAATAAAAAATACAAATTACATCCTGATTAGTGAATAATTTAGCTGCGTAATTAAGTCCATGCTTAAGCGCAACAAAGATTTAAAAATACTTTTAAATGAAAACCAACAGTCACTTTTTCAATAAAAACGCTTATTAATTCATTAATTAATATCAGGAAAAGCGTGTATGTTTTACTTTTTTCTTGAACTTATCAAGTGTGATTTAAAGATATACCCACGCTATAAGATTTAAACAAGATTAAGCATAATTACTTAAGAACAATTTGTACAAAAAAATGATGCTCTTTCCTTCACAGTCACTTGGGCAGAAAAGAGGCGATGTAAGCATGAAAAAAGATGGCTAAAAGATTAATCAGACTGGATGTTATTTACCAAATATACTGATGCCAAATACTGCCCAGAATTAACTGTGTAAAAATGTATTGTAGCCTAATTTTCTATTTATAACGATAAAGGAAAAATATCATGCAATAATAAAATGTGTTGATCTGCAGTACATGGTTAATAGTAGCCAAAATTCAAGTGACAGCTAACAGGCTTTACACAACTCTACATTTACAGACATGAAGCTTGTTCAGCTCAACTCCTTCTGTCTCCTCAATATTTATATTATACTGGAATATGTTGGCAGAAACTTCTGATAATGACTTTCAAATTTGACCAATCACACCTGCCCTTGACTATACACCCCTTAATGACCACTACTGTAATATTTCTGAATATGGTAATAAAGTTGAAGAATGAACATAATGAACACATGCCAAAGAGATGTGTGAGCATCACACCATATTACACCTCCATGTTAAACTACACTGCCTTTCCTCAGCCCATGAGACACGTATCCCACCTATTAACTCCTGGATGAATATTTTGTTGTCCCAATACACGTGTTTCTGAACAGACAAATTCACCATTACAATATTCTAACATTTTACAACACACTTCTCAATTATTTTACAAGAAACTGTCCACTTACGCTTCATCAATGTTTGGATGAAAGATCTTATTCATGAATCCTGCAAAAAAAAAAAAAAAAAAAAAAAAAAAAAAAAAACACACAAAAGAGCACTTATACAATTTATGTTCAGTTGTTTTAAGTCATTAATAAAAACATTACAGAGAACACACACACAGTACCTATAGATGGTGATTTGAAGGGGTATTTGTCTGGAAGATCTACTCGCACCTTCCATACACCTCCCTCATACGGTGCTGCAATAAGTTGTGTGTGGGTGTGATTAATACAATGAAATAATTAATAACAATACGTAAAAAATTGCTAGAAGAGTTATGCTGCATTCGAAACACAGTTTCATAAATTTCCCACCTAAAAGCAGATAAAACACCAAAAAATAAACATCTGAAAAATTTTCCCATTTCCTTCCAAGTGATGTCTAATCATGGGCACTTACACTGAACAGAGTGTAGAGTTTCCCTTCTATACTTTTAAATCAGTACAAAACAGTATTAGATCAGTTCATATACATACACTGTATTTAACTAAATTGAACACTTAACCCATAATATTCACTAATTCCAGAAGATTATCAATAGCAAAGGGAGAGCCAGAACGTAACACGTCCAATTCCAGTTTCAACACTGAAAATGTTGTCATTCAACAAATTAAAGACAAAATCAATGTCTATTATATGTAGGGAGAAACACACACTTACTTCCTTGTGGTCCATAAAACTTCACTACAAATTCATTAAGTCCACTCAGAATTGTGACTTCATGTTTACTTTCAATGCTGAAAAAGCAGGTTAAGGTCAATACAGATCCAAGTCTGCTAAAGTGAGAAAAGTCAGAGTGGTCCAAATTTTGTTTTACTGCTTCTGCATAACCATACAATAAACAATCATAGCAAGAATATTTTTAGATTATTCCAAAATACCCTTTCAATTTTTTTCACTGTAAGGCTTACTACTTGCTTTTAGTGTTCTGAAGACAGTGAAAATAAACAAATATAGTGTACCCCAGCCTATAAACCAGCCCAAAAAACCACACACACAGTTGTTGGTTTTGTTAAATTCAGGCATTTCCTACAATGGCACAAGCAGAAAGAATCTGGGTTGTTTAACCCTACATCTGCAATCTCCTACCCACTGCACAAGCTGGGAGTCAAAGTCACCCTACACTACTCGGAAAAATCCCTTTTGTTATGAAAAAGAATATAAACTGTATTTTTTATTTGTTTTTGACAAATATCTCAGTTTAACATTCCCAGAGAAAACCTATTAGAAGAAGAGAAGGGTGTCTCTCTCTTATGGTGCAGGCAGATCAGGTGTCTGGCTAGGAGTTTGTCTTTTTGCAGTTCAGACAACAGCTAGTCTACTAATATAGCAGTCACCAAGGTTTTTATCTCTTTTCTCACCAAATGAACAGAGAGAAGAAAACCCTACCCACAAGTGGCTGTAAAAAACAAACATGTTCATTTGATATGCATGTCACAGTGACACTGTTTCACCGCCCCCCCAGGATTCATTCACTTCTTCACTTCCCCTGCTGCGCCGAAATCCATTTAACTCGCCACACATGATTACTTTATATTACTGGACAAAACACTGGAACTCAATAAGTGGGCTAATGGATTTCTACTGTACAGTTTATTTGATTTGGAGCATACCATAGTGAAATGTTCCCTTCTTTGTGGTACACAGCAACCGATACAACCAGCCTGGGACCATCTCAAGTTCTCTCACTGAGTTCTCTCTGTGATTTTCAGTCCAACTTCGCTGTGTTTTGCTTGCAATGAAAGTGAACTGAACCTAAATCGACTCAAATACAGCGGACAACACAGACATGCTGTGTGTTTTAAATTGTGGACATAATTTTTGTTAGCATGTAAGCTGCTAAAGGAACTGCGAAGCACAAACTCTGTCAGAGATATGTTCTGCAGAAATGTGTTCTGGAAATTTAAACTGATTGAGGAAAAAATTGTAATGATGCACAACTTTTTTCAAAATAGTCACTTATAATTATAATTATCTAGTAATATATGAAGCACGTACTCAGTACTCTGATTTTTAATGATTTCTACATGCCAGTAAGTATGGACAATTAGAGGCTGACCGTATATTGCTAGAACTATCGGCAAAAATCCATACCGATAGTTTTTCTGGGTTGCGTCTGTGCTGGATCATTACTAACTGGATTCGTGTAGCTTTTTTTCCAATCATGTCTTCAAGAGCAAGAATGACAACAAGCATGTTCCGAAGTTCTCTTTCTCGCCGTTCTCTTTCTCCACCGCTGCTTCAACATACAGAAACAGCTGGTGCAGTCCGACCAGAGCAAACAGTGCGATATTCCCTGACAGCTGAGCGTCAGCTTGGTGTGTCCCGGGCTTTAAGTTCTTA
Source organism: Silurus glanis (assembly GCA_014706435.1). Taxonomy (NCBI): domain Eukaryota; kingdom Metazoa; phylum Chordata; class Actinopteri; order Siluriformes; family Siluridae; genus Silurus; species Silurus glanis. The sequence goes on along the minus strand of JAAIIK010000017.1, from coordinate 188,378 downwards.
TCATTCACGCTTAATCTTGCCTTATATATTTCATACGATGCTACTTTTGGAGAGAGAATGAGAATAACATTTGGAGAGAAAGTTGACCCAGCTGTAGTTTAGGCTGCAGGTCGGCATGGGAACCAAAACCTGCTAACAAGTGCACTGTTTGGAAAGGCTTGTGTTGTTCAATAAATGTTTAGTTTAAGCAATGTTCTGTATCACATCTTATTAATTAACTGTTAAGATTTTATAAGATGAAGGAAAGTAAAAAAGAAAATCAGGCAAACAAATCGGCCAAAAAATTCGGCATCATACATCTGCATCGGCCAGAGAAAAACCCATAACGGTAGACCTCTAAAAGTGCATTAACTAAAGTTAAAAGAAAGTAATTTTATTTAGTTGAATTTAAAAATGTATTAGTAAATGTTGACATTAACAAACAAAAACAACAATAATTCGAACATTTATTAACTACAGTTAACGTTACAAATGGATTCTTACTTTAAAGCGTTACCATTTCACATAAATCCAGTCATGCTCAAAATGGCCATTTTTAAAATGTCTTCACAAAAACCAGAGCATTGAAATTACATTTACTTACATTTTTTATTTTGTAATTAAGTTCAGTACTATTTTACATGGAGTGTTTATTTTTATCCAGTATCGATATTAAAATCAAATTTTTCATTAATTGGTTACGGGCGAGTACGATCCAACCTAGGTATTGGTATGAGCAAAATCCCCCGCGATCGACTTCGAGAAATAATTATTAAACTGTTTTAAAAAAAACAAGAGAATGTTGTGTGGATACTGATTAGGACGTAAGATCAGGATTAATGCCATAACCGCTACACTTCAGGCAGTGAAGGTGAAAGAAAAAGACCTTAATCAGACTTGATCTTAATTTCCATCAAAGGAGATCAGATCGCATATGCTTATTATATCTAAGTTCGCAATAACTATTTAAAAGTTTATTGGTTTTTAATGGAGCAGATTCGGAACAAAATCCTGAAATACATGTCTGCTAGATATGCTCCAGATATGTTCCAAAATATCAAACAGTTGATATCTAGCTATATACTTGCACTGATGCTTCCTGTACTGGAGTCAGGTTCATTAGAGCCTGTTTGTGAGGGACTGATTTTTTTTTCACTATGCTTGTGTGCATACTCACACCTTTAGTTTTTAATAACCAACTAACCTGATCACCCAACAAATACAGATGCCTGGCATTTCTGAAAACATTAATAGCTGTCAAGTTTTTGTTTAGTCCAGCATATTTTGGGGTTTAGATTTCAAGAGACTCTGGGTCATTATGGCAGAATTGGCAACCGTCTGACTGACCACAAGGGCGATCACAAGGGGTCAAGGTGGAGTTTTGTCTAGGAAACATGAAAACACCAGGTGAGAAAAGCTTGTGGTCAGATTACCCTAGACAGTTCATAATGGGTCACAAACTATTTCAGCCACAGTTTTAGGTTAGTTATTTTATTTAGCTCAATTTATTTAGTGTAAAAAATACCAGATGCACATATTGATTTTTTTTTTCTTAGATGTGGCAAAATTTTAATGCTATTCCAAGTTCTCACTCAAATTCAAGCCATTCAAGCCATACATTCACCTCGGCAACAATCTACACTCGTACATTCACCTCGGCAA
>JAAIIK010000017.1:143271-154652 GCA_014706435.1 Silurus glanis | reverse complement strand
TATATATATATATATATATATATATAAAACACACAAATATGCCAATAATGCATCTAACCTGAGGACCAGGTCTTTAGCTTTCTCTGAAATGGGAACTTCAGGGGGGAAGATAAGAGTTTCTCGCCAGTTCATGACTTTCCTGTATGTCTCCTGTGGTGTCTCAGAACAGAAGGGTGGGTATCCTGGAATATAAGGGCAGAGCAAAACACATTTTAATGTCAAAAGCACTAATTAGTATGACCGAGTACATTTTAATGCAGTCAAACTGAAAGAGTTCCAAATAGCTTTCCACACCTCAATGTTCTGCATTATTCTCATGGACTGGACTGTAAAAATAGTATTTTTACATTATACTATTTTGATGGTTTGTAGATGGTTTGTACAGTTTGTACTCATTATTTGATCCCTTGCTGATTTTGTTCATTTACCCTGTTACAAAGAAAATGAATAGAATATATCTAGAATATTTATAGTATGTTTATTTTAACAGAGAGACAGAATATAAAAATAAATCCATAAAAAAACATTAAAGAAAGGATATCAATTAATTTGTATTTAATCGAGTGAAATAAGTATTTGATCCCCTACCAACCAATTCAAATCATTTTTATTTGTATTGTGTTTTTAACAATGAAAGCTGCTCAAAGCCGCTTTACACAGATAATCAATCAATCAATCAATCTTCATTTATATAGCACCTAACATCTACCAGGTAATACCCAGGTGCTGAATAAAGTGCAAGAGGCATTGTGCAAAAAGATAATGTGGTGATAAAGAATGAATGAGATGTTCTTCATGTGTAAGTTTGTCCCTGATGAGTGAGCCAGTGGCGACTGTGGCAAGGAAAAACTCCCCAAGATGGCATGAGGAAGAAACCGTGCGAGGAACCAGATTCAAGAGGGAACCCATCCTCATCTGGGTGGCACGAATGTTCATTTATTACAGGTAAATTATGTTGGGTGTGCAGTGATGGTGAGCAGATGCAAACTGTAGTCCTGAGTCAGTGAAGCTGATTTGGACTGTTGATTTGGACTGTTGACATTAACTACAGTCCAAATCCATCCTTAAAGCTCCTGTTCTTACCAGCAAGAACTGACTCTCACACAACCAAATTATTCCTGTTCCTTTAGGAAAGAACTCCTAATATCAACTCATTATGTGTATAAGACACCAGTCACAGAATCAACTTAGATGGTACAGACGCGCCGGGCTTTCTTCACCAGGGTGTTGGTGTGACAGGACCAAGACAGGTCCTGTGTGATGTGAACACCTAGGTACCAGAAACTGTCCACTCTCTCCACTGGAGTCCCGCTGATGTTTAGAGGTTGGTATGACCGCTCCTGCTTCATGCTCCACGATCAACTCCTTAGTCTTGCTGACGTTCAGGAGAAGGTTGTTCTCCTGGCACCATCTCTCCAGGTTTTTAACCTCCTGTAGGTAGGCCGTCTCATCATTGTTGGAGATCAGACCCACCACAACAGTGTCGTCAGCAAACTTGATGGTTGTGGAGTTGGAAGTGGCCACACAGTCATATGTGTACAGTGAGTACAGCAGGGGGCTCAGAACACAACCCTGGGGAGCTCCAGTGCTGAGGGTGAAGGTGGATGAAGTGTGTTTTCCAACCCGTACGGCTTGTGGTCTGTCAGTCAGGAAGTTAGAGATCCATTGACACAGCCGCAGGCTTTCTATTTCTTTCTATTTCACATCTCCTAGCTGCCACATTTGGACTCATGCCACTGGGACAGGTGATACCCAGGAACCAAGCACAGTCATGGTATACCAGAACATCAATTCAATTCAATTCATTTTTATATGTATAGCGCTTTTAACAATGAACATTGTCTCAAAGCAGCTTTACACAGATAATGTGGTGATTAAAAGTGAATATGTTCAGTCAACAGTCCGTTTTCATTTAGACAACTAAATACCTTTTCACGGACTCATACGGGGAGGCCCTAATGGATTCCAATATAAAAGCAAGAGACCACACTAGACATTATAGTCAGGTCTCCTCTGGATGTGTGGTGGCTCCTCACCATTCCTGAGGAGCCATGTCAATTGCTGTGTCCACATGTTCCTCGATAGAATTCCCTGTGGACACAACCACTAACAGGGGGCCAGGCTATGTCAGAGCCAGTCCCAGTTTCAAACAATCTACCTAGCCCATGAAGGAGATGATGGCAAAAAAGGCGTGGACGGTGAAACATATACTCACTCTAACCTAATCTCTTCTGTGCTCTGTCAGGTGACTTATGAGAGCAAACGTAGGTGCAAGCAAAAAGTAGAAGACAGCCTAAAGCATTGTTAATAGAATACTAATAGAGGTTTTCCCCTACCTCACCACTTTCACCTCCCCCCTCTCAGATCAAAGCCCAACCAGACTGGGAGCTCTGGACAAACAATGCAGGTACTGCAGTCCCCACACTTACTTTTTCTGCATGGAGCCCTCCCTTCCAATGCCACACTGTGTGACTGCACCTAGGAACCCCTTGGGGATTTACCTTAATGCAGCTCACAGCTGTTTGCCACAGTCATTAAATCTCTGCACTTCTCACACTTTTGCTGTAGATCTGGAGCCCAGGAATAGAAGAAGGGAATACATTCTACATAGGACTCCTGTTTTTTGTGGATATTGTGCTGTTTAGGACTATAACTTATGGCACATATATTTCAGACAAAAAAAGTTACTGGAGATGTTTATTTAGAATGAGTTGAAGAAACTTCTCCTGACCACAGGAAAGTTCAATTTAGTAGTCAATTAAATAATTATCAATTGGAACTCTAAATATATAAAATTAATGAATGCTATTAGTAACATAAGCTTTTACACAAAGAGCAGAAATATTTTGACAGTTGCATGAATTTCATAGTGTAAGATTTTAGTGATGAACCACTGCCTCCACATTTCAATCAAAAATCAACACTACTGAAATAGAACAGATAAATAAATAAGCAAACAAGTAACAAATAAATAAATCATAGATACTGGCTTTTTTAGCTATGTCAATCAACTGTTTGTTGCTAGTGTGCAGTCATTACTTTTACTTAAATAAATAAACTTTTATAATAATGTAACACACATCACTCTACGCTAGGCCATTTAATCACATTGCACAAAGCAATATGTGTTTTTCATTATTTCTGTATCATTATTGATCTGGGAAAATGATAACTATTAAAGCATACCTATTAACATCTCATACATGATGACTCCCAAGGACCACCAGTCACACAGCTTATTATATCCTGTCTGCATAAAAACCTCAGGGGCGATGTAGTCAGGTGTGCCGACAGTGGAGTACGCCTGCGCATGTAACCAGGACTGAATTTACTGCACTATATTCACAACATTCATCAACATTGGTGTGGTGCACACACACATACTTACCAGCTGTCGTCTGTTTTTCTTCCATGTTTCAGCCTTTCTTTTCGAGTTCATATTCTGAAAAGCTAGTAATGCATGCACACACAGACACAGACACAGACACAGACACAGACACGTACACTATAAAACAGTTTGGACACCTAACCATAAGATTTGTATTTGCTTTTTAATCATCCTTCTATATTTAGTGCTATAATAACCCCTACTCTATGGAAGGATCTTCCACTAGATTTTCGAAGTGTGATTGTGGAGATTTGTGCTCATTTAGCCACAAGGGTGTCAGTAAATTCAGGTACTGATTTAGGTAAGATGATGAGGCCTGGGGTGCAGTCAGTGTTTCAATTTATCCCAAAGGTGTTCAGCAGAGTTGAAGCATGCCCCTCAAGATCTTCCAATCCAACCTTAATGGAGCTGGATTTGTGAATAGTGGTGGTGTCATGCTGGAACAAGTGTGTTTCTCCTAGTTAAAGTGAAGGAAAAATGTAATCCTACCACATCCAAAGACATTTATACAATTGTTTGCCTCCAATATTGTGGAAACAGTTGGCAGGAAAAAAGAGGTTTTCCAATACTGTAATCCATATAGTGATGCACAAACAGAGGTATATAATGTAATGTACAAGTATTTGTTATATTATTACAGTCTTTAAAGTCTGCCTTCTCTGTATTTAGACCAGGATATTTTAAAGTGTAGGTACATGTGGCTGTAGATGTAGCAGTGAGTGTAGCTCGAACCACCTCATACATACTAGATTTCCAAGCCAATATCGGTCTGCTTCCAAACAATCTTTGAGCCTTTAAATGCATTTGGCGAAAACAAAAAGCGTTCTCATGCAAATGAATTTAGAAAAGGTTTTTTGGCAAAGAAATTAAATTTAATACAATTTAAATAAATGAGGTGATACTTACAGAAGTCACTTGGAGGGTTATGTGTAAGGTTCCTATAAAATTCAGTGCGATGAGCTTTCTTCAAGCCTGTGCATAAGCCAAAGTCTGACAGCTTGACATGGCCCTAAAATTCAGCAGAACATGAGCCTGTTGTGGATGATAAATACGATTCAGCAGCAGTAAATATAATTTTGTGTGTGTGTGTGTGTGTGTGTGTTACCCGTAGGTCAAGCAGTAGGTTGTCTGGTTTAATATCCCGGTGAATGAAGCCCAGTTGGTGAATGGAGTCAATGGCCAGGACTGTCTCTGCTATATAGAACTGAGTGACCTCCTCTGAAAGAGTGTCTTTCTTCATAAGCAGTGTCATCATGTCTCCTGAACGCACAGACAAATAAATCAAAGATCCACTAAAACTAATTCATATAGAGGAAGAGAGTCTAAAAATTTATTTGGCATAGAAATTTAGCAAAAAATGAATAACTAAACAAATCAGTAGAAACCTTAGTCATGCACTTTTGCTAAGCATAACAACATTTTCTTACCTCCTGGCAGAAACTCCATTAAAAGGTAAAGGTTTCTTTTGTCCTGGAAACTATAGAACATTTTTACTACCCAAGCTCCATCTGCCTCCACAAGAATGTCCCTCTCAGCCCTGATATGAGCTACCTACACAAAAAGACACAGCACTAATTCTACATGCTAATGTAGCCAGGGCTAATTTTTAGATGAAATGCAACACTTATGATTTGTGAAGTCTTGAATTAATGATTTGTGCAAAAAGATACACCTGTTCCTTCTCCAGCATATCTGCTTTTCTCAGGATCTTCATGGCATAGATGTGACCTGTGTCAATCTTCTGCACCAGACGCACCTAAGGACAAATTAAAGGGATCAATATTAAGTGGCACAATCAAGAACCAGAGGATATTTTGAGTTCAATAATGAATAAAAATAGTAAAATTAAATCTATAACCTGTTAATGCACTTAATGTTGGTAATAAATTGAAAGTGATTTAAAATGCTCAGACGTGATCAAATTCTGTTATGCTGAACATTTGTATGGTTACAGGACATTAATTTAAGCAGTTTCTGAGAATACAGCTGGTTTATTATTTTGACCCTCTCAAACTCTACATAAAACTGGAACAATGAAAGTGCTTGTTTTTTCTTCTTTTTTAGGCTTCAATACAATTTATTTAATTCACTTTTTTATGGCAGACCATTAGCAGAAAAAAAGTTATTATCAGAGCGAAGGCTAGCCCAAGAAATTTCAACAAATAATACTAATTACGACACGACATCTATACACCTTCTCATTTCATGGAATAATCTAATAAGGTGACCATATGGCATCAGTACAGTGGAGGATGGTGGAGTATGTCCAAACGTCAGTCCAGCTAGCTAAGGACCATTTGGCAGCATGGCCGAGGCCAGGTGAGCACTCCTTTTTTCCCTTCCTCTCCCCACCTTACTCCCATTCCCATAGGTACTTGGCAACCGGAATTTAGACCTGGAGATAAAGTGCTCATTTTGCTATCCAAGTTCTAAATTTCTCACAAAGTGGCAATGACCCTTTGAGATTCAGAGCCTTTGTGAATCAGAGAAATTTACGTTAGGTCCAAAGGTCGAGTTGATGCGCTCAACTATACCACCTCAATGACCTAAAATTAAGTAGAGGTGCAACCTGTGTCCCTGGCAACTATTGGTTCCTGAGAAGGAGGAGCTGAGTCTAAGCAAAAAATAAAAAATACTGCCCCATTCCCCCCAGTCCCTGTGGAGACCACAAGATTTCAGGTGTGTTTTTGCCTCTACCTGGTAACACAAACTTCACAGTGCACTGTACTGATACTCCTCCAGGTGTAGTGGTGCACAGTCACCCATACCAACTACCCAAACACCAACAGAAAGTGGTTCAGGATATACTCAGGCAGTGCTTCACATTGGGGTAATCAATCCCATAGTACATTACATACAATATTACATATTACAAATAGTACATTAAAATCATTACAAATTACAGCCTTATTTCATTGTCCCTTAATTTTCACAGGAATTTTTACATAATACAGGAATTAACACTCATTGCATTACTGACTTTTACACAGCGATGTCAAACAAGATTTCAGTCATCCTTGTCATGTTTACAAATTTTAAATCTTCAAATGACAGTACATTGCTTGAGGTCTGTAAATCAAGCCCATAAATACACACAAACCTCTCCAAAAGCTCCCCTTCCAATGACTTTCAGTGACTCAAAGTCAGCAAGCCCCAGGCGAGTTCGCTTTAACCTCAGGAACTCTGTTTCCTTACGAGCATGCTGGGAGCGCCTCATGATCTTCTACAGAGCACACACACACACACACACACATTTTTATTTCACAGGAAATTCATATTATTACATTAAACAAACACACTGAGTATTTAAACTGTACTGTTAAACAAAAAACCCCAAAAAAGAAAAACTAATTCCACATACTGCATGTAAATATTTAGTAATTCAAATTATTCTACCGTCTACTGATGCAATATAAAGTGTTAAAATTATGCATAAGAGTGGAATTTGGTTTCCTAAATGATCAGGATCACAAACTGACCAAGTCTGGTTTACTAAACTGAGAAATGGAAAATAAAAAGAGATCTATGCTTAGTTCACCTCTTCATCAGGTAAGCCTTCCTCATCCATCGCTTTCTCCAGTTTCTTCTGCCTGAAAAATAAAGTTTCATACATTTGCTCTTGCATCTTTACTAAGCAATTTTATGAAGTAGGCATAAGTAGTGTGCTTATTTATTCCCAAGAAAGGGCAGAAAATAATATTAGGAAACCCAGTCAGGAAACTCAGTCAGGAAACACTTAAATATGAAGAAAGAAAGTAGAAGAACGTAAATGTTTAAATAAAGGCAGAAAAGGAAGCTATTATCAATATGACACTAACAGTTAAAAAAGAGCATAAATGAAAATAAATAAATCAAACAGAAATAGAAAAAATACATAGTAATACAATTTACAATACAGATAAAATCTAAGTAACTTATAAAATAATTATTAAGCAAAGAGAGCATAGTTATGTTTTTCAGTCAGTTGCTCCATATTGTTGAGGCATTGTAGGTTATAATACTTCATAATAAGCTCTACTCTTCTTCCACTAGACTTTGGGGCATTCCTGTGGGGAATAGTGTCCATTCAGCTCCCAGAGCATGAGTGAGACCAGACACTGATGTTTAATGAGGGGTTTGGGGTTTGAATCTGTGTTCCAGTTCACCCCAGAGGTGTTCAGTGGGGTTGAGGTCAGGTATCTGTTCAGGACATGGACTTAGTGTTGTTCCACTCCAACCTCAACACACCATGTGTTTATGGAGTTTGTTTTGTATACAGGAGCATTATTAGTTCCAATGAAAGGAAATTGTAATGTTATGCTAAACAGTGTCATTCTACAGAATTGTGTGCAAATTAGTGGAAAAGGTTTATGTCTGGGTTTGATAGTCAAGTGTGGTCAAATGTGATTCTGCTCTGGGTACTAAATAGATGCCCTCACAAAACCTTCAAAACATTTAGGATTTCCCTAAAATCAAAAGAATCAAACCCTAGAATCAAATTAAAGTCTTTAAAAATCTCTAGACTAAACCACTAAAGGTGAATTGATCCACTTTATCACCACCGAATCCAAAAGACTGGATCTTTAAATGTAAACAGTTGTAATAAACTACCTCATCTCCCTCTCCTCGTGCTGTGTAAGGAGAGTGCTGTAGAAGTTCTCCAGCGTCAGTTTGGCCACAGTCACTCTCTCTCTCGTGTGGTTACTCATGGGGAGTGGTGCTGCCATGCCTCCTGTCATGGCCAAACTATTCTACAGAGTCAGAAGACAGCAATTACATTTTTCAGTTCAGTACATTGGTTACAATCAAGCACCAAACATCTGAGCTGTGGTCTTGTTCAAATCTATACATACATAAAAAAATCCCTCCACAAAAAAAAGAACAATCCACAATTTTCACTGAAATAACTAGAAACAGACACGAGTAACCCATCGCTGTTTATTTCGTTTTCAATATAAGTCAGACTTTGCTTTTGATTTTCGATTGAACAGAATATTTAAAATAATAGAACAAATAAAAATGTATTGGGCAAAAATGATGGAACCCATAAACTATTTTTTAAACAACATTTACAGGCAATCATTGCAAGAAGTGTAGCTCTCAATAAGACATTTTATACCCGTCTACGGATAGATTGGCCCACTTTTCATGACCAAACTGATTCAGGTATAAAAAAATATCTTTGTCAGACTGCATGCTTCATAAAAGTCCAGTGTTTTGACTTGGTCATTCTTGAGTGCTTTTTATTGTAGAGTTTGAGTCATTATCCTGTTTGGAAAGCCCATGATCTGCACCTGAGACCGAGCTTTCTGACACTGGGCAGTAAGACATTTCAGCTCTGCAGAGGGAGCTCCAGTTTTGCCTCAACTGTCCAATAGACGTTCTCCCAGAAGCATTGTGGCTTGTCAGTATGCATTATAGCAAACTTCAGTTTGGCTTTTTTATATTTTTCTTAGAAAAAATTTGCAAATGGTACAATAAAATATGGATGTACCTTGACCTTGGAATTCAGCTGGGATCTCTTTGGAGGTTTTCCTTGTCTCTTTTTCTACCATTTGCATGAACTTTCTGCTCAATCTGGGGTTACATTTCCTTTTGTGACCGCATCCAGTGAGGTTACAGTCCCACTGACCTAAAACACTCTACTTTTATTTGCAGCTGTGCTCACAGGAACATCAAGCTGCCAGAAGATCATCTTCCAACCTTTATCTTTAACATGCTTGTCCATTATTTTCTTTCTAACCTCCTCAGATAACTCTCTCCTTTCCATCCAGTGTACATCCAGTACACAATAATATCAAACAGCAAAGCAGCTTCTTTTCTCCATAAGCTGAATGACTGATTACATCTGTGATAAAGAAAACAATAAGTTTGAAACGTCACTATAATCCAATTATTTGAATTTGTTTTCTAGTTATACAACCAAATTTGTCTCTTTAATTTGTTATATTATTTTATATATTCTGCTAAATCAAAATTCAGACGTAAAGTCTGATTTTTATTAAACATAAAAAACACAATTATAGCGTCAATTACTTTTGTCCAATTTCAAAGAAAACTATAGGTTCTTTATTTTTCCATGGAGAGGTACCAACATCTGCTCCACATCTGCTCATTCATACAGTTATCAAACAGCATTGTTAAAAGCAGCTCAATGAAAATGTAATGAATAATGCAACATCACATTATGTTTTCTCAGTTATTTTGATCATGTACACTGTTTAGCATTTACATTTCTGGAAACATTCTCTTCCTTCAAATGACAGAGGAGTACTGACTGAATTCCAAACCTTACTGAAATGTTCTTTATGAGCTGCAGCACTTCATACAATGAAAAAATACTGAATAAATAAACAGATGCTTTATATTTGAGTCTCAGTCCTTTCAAGGTTTCAACCGTACGTCATCTCAAGGCAAGAATTTATTCATTCAAAACCTATAGTCAATCAGGGAAGAGGTCAGACAGGGGCTCAGCCATGACACAGCGCCCCTGGAGCACAGAGGGTTATGGGTTGAACCTTCGACCTTCTGATCATTAAACCAGAGCATTGACCACTGAGCTACCTGAAGAGTTTTAGAGAAGAATGATCATTCTTTTCATTTAGAAAGAACAATGAATGGGATCCAGGATAAAGTTGACGGATAAAGGAATATTTGAAAAGTAAAAAAAAAAAAAAAAAAAAAAAAAAAAAAAAAAAAAAAAAAAAAAAAGGTTGTTACCCAGACGGCTGAAGAGGGTATAGCAAGTCTGCTTGTTGACTATGATTTTGCATGCTTCCAATTAATTGTCTGGCTTTATTTCTGTAAATCTTTTTTGACACCACAAAAACCCCCGAATCCTGAAATTAGTTTCTTTTACTTTTTAAGTATTTTAAGTTTGTTACTGAGTTTGTTATTATTTATAAGAAAGTCAGTAGGAGCAAGAACAAGAAGGTACGTGAAGTGTTGCAGTTGCAAAGAGTAGAAGTAGTGTAGGTAAAGGTGGATATGTTTAAGTATCGGGGGACAACTGTGCAAAGTAATTGCAGGAGTGATTTGTGATAGAAGGGTGTCTGCAAGAGTGAAAGTTTATAGGACTGTGGTGAGACCTGCGATGTTGTATGGTTTAGAGACAGTGAGACAGGAGGTGGAGCTGAAGGTAGCAGAGCTGAAGATGTTGAGGTTTTCATCGGGAGTGACGAGGATGTTTTGGAGACGAGGTGAGAGAGGCACGATTGAGATGTACAGAGTCAGGACACGGGGTATATCAGTAAAAGAATGCTGAGGATGGAGCCGCCAGGAAGAAGGAAAAGTGGAAGGCCAAGAAGGAGGTTTATAAATGTGGTGAGGGAAGATATGCAGATGGTTGGTTAGAAAAGGGCAGATGTAGAGGACAGAGTGATATGGAGACAGATGATCCACTGTGGTGACCCCTAACTGGAGCAGCCACAACAAAAAGAAGAAGTTGAAGTTTGTTACTATTGACTATTGGCCATGACACATGACAATCATTATAAAATTTTCCACAATTGAACACCAAACACAACAGAACTGAAAACATTATCAGGAAATAAGCACGCAGGCATGAAGCAGAAGCAGACTGGACATGTCAATCAACTGACCTTCACTCCACTGAGCAGCATTCACTGTTCCAATACTTTTGGAGGGCCTGTGCATATAATATTTATATGCAAAACTTAATCACGGGAAATTTATTCTGCATTTCAGAGGACAGTAAATAATTCCTCAGTCAGCACTGACGCAGTGACACTGAAGATCCTGATGGTCAATAGTTCAGTTATTCAGGTGGGAAAAAAACGAAATCCAGAATCTTCCATTTAAACACTACACACTGTTCTTAACATAATCAACATTCATTGTGTATTTCTAACACAACGTTATAAAAACTTACAAATAACACCTTACACACACACACACACACACACACACACACAAGGTAGCGTCGTTCAGTAAACATGCACAAAGACTGTGTGTGTGTGTGTGTGTGTGTGTGTGTGTGTGTGTGTGTGTGTGT